>JAGVVM010010767.1:0-21178 GCA_019149425.1 Psidium friedrichsthalianum
CCCCCGGTCTTCAATACGCACCTAAAACAAAGTCAAAACAGGCCTCTCGAGGGCTCGTGCTCGCATCATGACCGGGACGGGGCAAATGACGACGACGGCGGATTCCGGCGGATTTAGTTTGAACACCGGGCTGGTCAAAGGCTCTCAACGAGATGGATTCCGAGCTGAAAATCAAATATTTTCACATGAAAATGAGCTTAGGGGTCCTCGCCCTCAACTGAGGTCAATCATTATTTCAATATGAGACGCCCTATCATGAAACACATCTGTCGCGCCTGTCGCCCCTCCGCGTAACAAAGACTGGTTACCGCTCACGACCGAAACGGCGAAGCAAATTTGAAAGATAAACGACCTTCCGATCACGAAGTGATTCAACGTTGGAATTAGAACCACAAGACATTAAAACTACAACATACCCAAAAATCACGTACGATCCAACCAGTCGGATTTCCGTCGGCAGTCGATTGAAGTGAGGCCAGAAAACTGGGACACCGCGAGAGAAAGATCGAATTTAGAGAGAGAGACGAGAGAGCAGGGGAGAGAGGAGAGAGAGAATCTGCGGGCTTAGTATTTTGGAGGGATGAGCTAGAGGAGAGTGGCTTTTGAAACAAAATGTATTCCTAGAGATAATCTATGAAAATCACGTATCACTCAAAAAGCGACATAAAGCTGAACGAATTGACTGATTTGGACAGTATGCGTTGAAAAGTTTGGCACCTGATAAAGCTGGGCTCAATTTATTTTCGGTCAAAAGCTGTCATATTGGTCAAAAAAGATGACCGACGAGACATTTCGATAATTTGTGAAATTCTCAGGGACCGGTCGGGGCTCAATCAGTTGCTGATTTGTTTCATTTTTCGCCAATCGCGATCGGAAAATAACTTCGGATTTTGTCTGTAAAATTTTCTGCCTCTCTAAAAATATTTTCTTAGCCTCCAGTGCATGGTTCTAGCTCAAACCAGGGGCAAGATAGAAAATTCTAATTTTGCCCTTTATCTAGACACTAAGTCAAACTGCCCAATTTCTTTACGCTTTCAAGGCGATGTCTAAATTTTCTCTCAATCCTCGAAAATCTAATATTATTTATCGTATAGACAAACCGAAATAGGGATGTCACAGATGTTCATCTTTTCTTTATGGTTAACAAATAATGTGATTGTCATTTTCTCTTTGTTTCTTATATCTACAAAAGCTTGGAAAATCGTAAAGCTGAACAAACCCATACTTCAAATGGAGGGCGGAGAAGCTTAGTAGTAGTTCAAATCCATTTCGGGACAATTGAGAAAAAGGTGGAGGTTTACAGTTATTGTGGATTACTGAGTCCAAGAAGAACATCTTGGACTCAATTGAATCCGAGGAGAAGATTTCATGGATATGGTAGGTATAGAGAGGGGTCGAAGTGCAAATATTTCAAATGGGGTAATTAAAAGTGTTTCCAGCCGAGCCATAAAGGTGATATTGAAGCTTCTTGAAAGACGACATAAACCTCCACCTAACATTCATGGACGGGAGTTGGATGATGTCGATTCAAGAGAAGTTGAGATGAAGGCTGTAAAATCTATGGCCAATGAAATGAAGAAGGAAGTGTCAACGCTAAAAAGACAAAGAAAGTATCATCGAGCGTTAATTATGTTTTTGTTCTTGTGTGTAGCCTATTTAATCGTCAAGCGTAAGGTGTGTGATGAGAGGAAGTTTCTCAACCTACCGTAGGTGAAGATCACTTGGATATGTACTTGTATTGGATAATGCATAAGTATAGTGGATGATTTTTGTATGGATGAAGAGGTTGCTATGGCATTTTGTTGCAAATGGAAGATTGTAACATAGTGTTTGCTTAGTTTTTGTTCAGTTCTTGGACTACCTATGTATTATCAATCTCTACTCGCTTAGTTTTTAGTTCACTTGTTTGGTTTGCTGCACATGGGCTGTTGGTTTGCTGCTCAGTTGCTTTGTTGGTTTGTTGCATTTGTTACTTGGTTCAAATTTAATGGTTGACTTGTTAGAATTTTGAACAACTTACAATTTTTTAAGTGTAATGTTTAACATTTATTTTGCGTGAGATGTTTATTTTGTGGAATGGAGATGTTTGGTTTGCTACAAACATCTGTTACAGGTAATTGGGTTGGTGATTTGTTGCAAATGCCGGTTCCTATGGTTATTATTTAAATGCCATAATTTACAAATGTTGATCATTTGAGTGCTAGTTAAGGGTAAAAAGTGATCAATTAAGTCCCAATTATCTTTGAAAGAGATCACTTTAGTGCCAAGTTATTGTCAAAGTAATCACTTAAGTGCCAAGTTATTCTGAAAGTGATCACTTAAGTGCTAACTTATTATGAAAGTGCTCACTTAAGTACATCATCAAAACTTGCAATACTAATTCATTCATTAGCAACTTGCTGATTTAACCTGATCTGACCTGACTTGTAGGATCTGATCAAAATGCACGAGCAACTACACATTATTATCATTGTACACCAGCAACTTGCTTGGTACATTGACAAGTTGCACTAGCAACTAGCTGGTACACTAAAAAGTACCAAGTGCACTAGCAAGTTGTTGGTGCATTCACAATGTGCACCAGGAGATAGCTGGTGCATTGGTGCACCAAAACAGTTATGGTGCATTCATAAGAATGCATCATTACTTGCATGTTCATCTAACTAAAATGTACAATAGCAATTGCAAATTGTGCACCATCAAAACCTCCAGAACCTGCACCGGCAATACTAGGCACCTTCATGTACCCACCACATCTAGCAAGTATAACCAGTCGACACTAGCCATAAATAGCCAACAACACAGCAAGTACAGCCATCATAGCAATATAAATAAGAAAAGTATAATTGAAAATTTTCACATTGCTCCATTAACGTAGTTTATATAAGTTGAATAAACAACCATATCCTTCCTAACAAATGTCCAAACACATAGGCAATTGTGGTTCCCAACAAAAAATTGATACTGTTCACTCCCCTCCTAATCAGTCAACATTGACAATCTCCCCAGCTCATTTTCCTTTCGATGGCTTTTTCACTTAGTTCATAATCCTAGCACTCTTTCTAACATACGTAGGTTGTGGCTCTTCAAGGGGTTTTTCAAGGCTTGGTTGAGGTAGAACCCTTGCTAACCTCTTTCTTGGTGGTTTGTTTCTGAGCTACAACTATTGTGTTCTTCTTTGTCATTTTTTTTTTTTTTTTTTGCATAGCCATTGACTCTTGGGTTGGGTTACCTTTAGAGATAAACATCTCTGAGCTTCTCCCAAGCTACAACAACATAACAGCATAAGCAAATGAGCTTTAAAATTGCAAATGTCGTAAATTAAATGCATAAGTCCTACTAAACTTACATGTAATGTAGTGATTCTAGTATGTTTGTCCTGGAATAGGCCATAACTATATTCCTCAACCTCTTTCCAAGAGCTCCTCTTGTTCGTCGTGGAAGTGATGGTTGTGCAACAGGTTCTGTTGGCCCTTAAGGCGGTGGTAGTAGCAGCTATGCAACAGGTTCTGTTAGCCCTTGAGGCCGTAGTGGTGGTAGCAGCTATGCAGCAGGATTTGTTAGTCCTTTCTGCACAACATGCCTTGTTGTTGGCACTTCAGTTGGCTGTAAAACATATCCTTCTATTGACCCTAGAGGTAGTAGTGTTGGCTGTGCAGTAGGTTCTACTGGCCCTTTAGTTGGTGGTGGTGGTGGTGGCTGGGTAACATGCCCTCCTCTTGCCTTTCTTCTCACCTGAAGTATAGAAACAAGGTTAGAAAAGTGGCCATAAAACAAGGTAAACAAACAAACAATGTAAAACTTATTGGATATTTTCTCCTCGATTGTGGAATAGTAGACCTAGTACACTCTTTTTCTGGCCCTTGAGGTGGCTGCACAACATGCCCTCCTATTGCCTTTCTCTTCAGCTGAAGTATGAAAACATGGTCAGGCAAGTGGCTATAAAATAAGACAAACAAATAATGTACAACTTACTGGATATTTTCTCCTCATTTGTTAAATAGTAGACCCAGTACACTCTTCTATTGGCCCTCGAGGTGGCTGTACAACATGCCCTCCTGTTGTCACTTTAGTTTGGTTGTCCAACTTATTCATCTATTGGCCTTTCACTTGGCTCTTGCGTGGGATCTACAGTAAGCTATTGCTTTCTCAATTTACAGTCTTTCTTATTGTGACTTCCCTTATGGCAATACGAGCATGCCATCTTTGCACCTACCTTAGTCATCCTTCGCATTGAAATCTCCCCTTCCCGCATTTTCGTCTCTGCTTTGGCCTTCCTACTTGCTTCTTTAGTGGTAAAGGTGCAGGGGCATCTTGATTTGTTGGCTCCCAGAATTTGCTATTTCTAATGGGCTGTATCATGAATTGGTACTCGTCAAGATATGACCTTTTGTTGTAGTAATCAGCTAGGTAATCTTCTAGTTTTTTTTTTTTTTGCAGGTTTTGTACGGCAAAAATGGCATGTGGGCAGGGAATTTCAATTAGTTGTGATGCTCAACATGAACACTTCCTCCTCTCTAAGTGAACTACATACGTATCGCCATTCTTCTTGATCTCAAATTCGTCATCGTCATTCCAAATTGGATTACGGAACCCGCTACCAGCCAAGTTCTCATCTAATCTCTTGGTAATCCTAGGACCACATACTCTAGTCCACTTTCTAGCCTCATCTCTTTTATTGCATAACCTAATCATGACCATAAGTCGTATATCCTCAAGCATGGCAATGATTGGTTTGCACCTCGCGACTAATATGCTGCCATTGAATGCTTCATTGAGGTTGTTGTCGATGATATAGCACTTGAATTACTCGCTGAAGAATGACTTACACCAACGCTTCGCTTCAGTTTCGAATAGCGCTTCAAAACCATTCTTAGTCATCTAAGCAGGCCCTCTTTGTCTATTCTAAATTCAGCCATGTTGGTACTCTTTGCAATTTGCCAGAATTGCTTCTGTAGCTTATCTCCTTTGTACTTCTTTAACTAGTTTGCATATATGTGCCTTGCACACATCCTATGCTCGGCATATGGCATCAATTTAGCTAGTGTAGGAACAAGTCCCTACAATATTTAATCAAGACATAATTGTAAGAATAAGGATACAACATAATGTAATTAACATTTTAAAAGAATCAATTGACAATGATATTACCTTCTGTTGGTCGCTCATGAAAGCCCAACCTCCCGTCGGTTATCTCCAAGTCAGTCATCAAATTTTCATGAACTAGGACCAAGTGTCCTTATTTCTATCTTTACAAAAGCCCAAGCTATTGGAAACATTTGGTTATTGGGATCTAGACCAATTGCAGCCAATAATTCTCCTTTGCACAAACCCTTTAGAAAGCACCCATCCAATCCTACAACTCTTTTACAACCAGATAAAAATCCCCGCTTGCATGCATCGAAGCATGCATAAAACCTATCAAAGACAATCTCAAAATCAGGCAGTGACCTCTCCACAACCTCCATATACACTTTACTTGGTGGCTTTTGAAGCCTACATTCATTCGCATAATCCCAAACCTAGCCATATTCTTGCTTGTACTAGACCCATGAGTGTTTTCATGACCTTATACTTGGCTCTCTTGCACTGAGTCACCGACACATTAATCCATACCTACTCTTCACTAACTGCTTTAATTGAGGACCCCTAATCTTGGGCATCGCCTTGATCGTATCGAAGAAATGCTTCGATAGCCACTTATTTGTTACCCTTTTATTGTCAAAAACAATTGGACACATGTGTTCCTCTTGGAAAAACCTAATTTGGAAGACCCACTCCTCTTTCTCAGTGAGCCATAGATCTTCCATACACAATTACGTTGTGGACATCTTGGTCTCACAAAGTCCTTCGTATTTCTAACAAACTCAAGAGTCCTCTACTCAGCAATAGAGTTTTTAAGAATAGCATCTTTGAACTGTTTCGCATCCTCAAATTTCATACCAATACACAAGACAGGACATGCTAGAGTTGGATCATAGGACGGATACTTACTCCTTCTACGCACATGTGGAGCTACTCCTTCTTCTTCAAACTCGTCCTCGGAAGTACCGATCTAGTGGTCACTGGCACTTTCTTCAGGTGCACTAGCAGATGTAGTAGCTGTAGTTTCTTGTTTTCTATTTACTAGTCCAACTCCCTCTACTTCTTCGAAGGCTACTTTTTTCTTTCTCGTAAACTCCTTGCGGTTTTGCCTTGACTGTGCAAGCTCTTCATTGTTATCGTCATTGCCATCGTCAATCGTTACGAAACTGACATTTCCCAAAACCACATCGTCATCGTAATCATCACTGGATTGTGCAACTTGCAATCTAATCCAGTTATTTCCTCATCACTTATATGACTAACCTCCCTGTCCTCTCTTCCTCCCTCTCCTCCTGTCCCCCTCCTCACAATTCTGTCTGTCCTCCCAATCTCCCTGTCTATCTAATCCTGATGTCCTTCTACAATGATATCATCCCCACTATGAGAAGTGGAATGAAGGCCTACTTCTCTTGTTTTAGTTACGTTTTCATGCGAAGCATTATCATCATCTTCATCATCGCTGTCACTGTCACTGTTAGCATATACTTTTGTTTCGTTACCATGAAGATAATGATAAATCAGATCATTAGACCTATTCTCATCCTACAATAGTCTTAGCCCATCTCTCAAGTCCTTTCCAAGAACACAATAAAGCAATTTACCTATTTTGGAGCCTAAAATATGCACTATATCCCTCACAAATGAAACATACAACGATGTCCTTACATCAAGGAAAATGGTTCCTTCGATTCCACCTTCGTAGTCCTACTCATCAGTACCAGTCACAAAATCTTCATGATAGCAGATAATGACAGCAATAAGATCAGTGTCCATACCTACACCAAAGGGACAAAAAAGTCAATAAATATATCAGCTTTTGGGACCACAATATAAAAAGCACAACAAATTCACATGGAGATCCCCACAAGCTTGTTTTTTAATTAAATAGTCATTTTTGTTGGGTAGCGTCCTTAAAGCAACAGGAAAACCAATGCATAGTGCTTTACATTAATGAATTTAAGGTCTTTGCGGTATTAACTTCACTATTTCCTAGCAAATAAAAGACATTTTCAATCTGCAAAGGCATCCAAAGTTGTTATTAAACAAGTGGATCGAAAGGGATCCAAACACATCAACTTCTCGAAAGAGATCAAAGGGACTGAAAGACACTCTCTTCCTTTATCAAGAAAACCGAAGTCAGAGGTTGTGATTAAACAAGTACACATATCCAACGTATCAACTTCGAGCCTTAATTTTACCATATCACCCCTAATTTTGCCCTTTAAAATCTAATGTCCCCGTTGAAGCCCTAATTTTCTCATCGGAGCCCTAATTTTGCATCAGGGGTCTAACTTTTAAATTAGGATAGAAGACGTGTACCTTGTAATGGCGAGTGGGCGACGGCGACGGCCTATCGGAGACCAAAGACGGTGAACGAGTGACGGCGGCGACTCCACGAGCAACCACAATTGGATTTCCACGGCGTGCATGACCCACACTCCTTCACATGAGGGGAGGGTAATCGGCAATAATAAGAGGGAAGGAGCGACGTCGTTTGTGAATTATAACACAAACGACGTCGTTTTTTCATTTCTTCCCTTGCATAGGCCACGTGGAATTTCCACCATGGTATCAGCTTGTAAAAATTTACCACATAAGCTAATAAAATAAATCGCAAAATCCACGTAATTCATTTGGCCAGATTTTGCCGGATTGGCACTGAAGTGCATGATTTTCTTTGAACTTGGCACTTAAATGAACGTTTTAAAAGTTTTGGCACTAAAGTGCACGCCGTACATAAGTTTTGACACTTATGGTGTACTTTTCCCTCTTGTTGTTGAGGGATTTTGGTTGGTTTTGGGAGGCCGTTATGGTTTCAGGGCTACAAGGCGGCACAGTAAAGGAGCAGCATCAGGAGGTGCGGCGGTAGTTGCAATGGCGTTGGTTGGAGGTAGGTTTTAGTTGGGCAAGGGTAGAGGCGTTGGGCTAAGTGGGAAGGCGGGTCATGACTAAGCCAGGAGGGCTGAGTCATGAGCATGTTCACAAGCTGAGTGAGGAGACTATCATTTCCAGATGAAATCCAAACACCATAAAACTTTTTCGATCTCATATTACCAAACAAAGAAAAACTACCCATTTTCCTGAATAATGAATCCCCGAAAAATATTTTCCTCAGCGTATAGCTTTTTCCCACAAACGCACTCTTCGTCACAATAAATTCCAAACATATCAAAGATTGATGGAGAGGTGAGAATAAATTTTAAATAAAAAACATCTCTCGCACTCAAATTATTTTGGAGGTCATACATGTCATGTTACTTGATACATTTGATGGAGCAATTTGCATGTATCCATAGGAATCACTCCCATTTAAGATCAATCTGCCATAAGAACAAATTTTCAAGCATATTCCCACACGTGCTGTTATCTATACAAAAATAGTAATGGATACTCTGATAACATTAATGCATCTCAGTTTCCACAAAAGATATGCGGACATTACAATCCATTGGTTACTTTAGTCATCAATGTGGTGAAGTGTCTGTCTCTAAACCACCATATTATTTCATTTGCACTATCTTTCAACTTCATTGTATCGGTCGATGGAGTCATTCTTTCAAATCCATTAAGAAAGACCAAACAAAACATGGAGCTGAATTAGCTGAAATTGCATGCTTATCGATTGTGTGTCGCAATAACATTAGTCATAGTACGATGATAATAAAAATCCTCAATAAAATATTGAGTGACCTATCTTGCCACGTAGAGAACAAATGTCACTCAATTGAGAATAATGAAGAGGAGGAATGAATGAAATTTTTCTATATATCTCGATATGTCATATACATCAGCCTATTTATAAACTTTATATTATTGTACAAGGTAACATGTATAAATCAAGATACACAAAATGCATGCCCAATCTTGAAAGATACATAAGCAACACAATTATCAAATATCTCTAACATAGGAAATTATCTAGAGAAATCCTAGTTATGTCTAACATCCCCTCAAACTCAAAGTGACTAATTCAGCTTCAGTTTAAAATCAAGTGTAACTATGCCACGAAAAGTTGTGTCTCCATGAAATCAACACTCAATGGGGGGCTTGTGGATCCATGGCGAGGCAACGCATGATTGTGCATGAGAAGGCGTCTAGTGGCTATTCATGGTGAAAATTCCAAATCTAGCCAGTTTACGGGCATGAGTCTAATGGTGGTATTAACTTCTCAAAACAACGCGCGAATAGTCAAGAATCGGAAGGGAATGAGCAAGTGCCCATTGTGGCTGGCTTACTAAACAAAAAGAAAACGACGTAGCCTATATGACTGATGTCGTAGCATCAAAGCGTCCTATATAGCTGGCTTGGGAAATCGATAGTGGGCAATGCAGCCTGTGCGACTATTATCTAAAGAAAAGCCACTTTCGTGAAAAAGGCTTGATGGAGTGATGCAGTTAGATGCGGTTAGCGTCAAAACACAACCTCCATGAAATGGACTATATTAACTGTTTCCTCAGAGACTTGTGTGCATCAAGAAAAGCTTGTTGACCAGTAGGGATGAATTTATTTGGATGTGTACTGGGGTGCTCGGGTTGCAATAGGATTGCCACCGAAAATGAGGTTCTAATACCAAATTAAGAATAATGAAGCCAAAGAGATAAATGGAATTTTCCATATAACTCCATATGTCATAATGAAAATTACATACCTATTTATAGGCTTTATAAGATAATTATCTAAGCTAATATATATAAATTGAGATAAGCACCTATTATTAATAGAATTATTAAATATCTCTAATATAGAAAATTATCTTAAAGAAATCTTAATTATCTCTAACACACTCCACTCACTGATCACCACGTGTCCATAATGTGCCCATTTATCATATTTTTTTCCCTCTTGATCTCTCTCCTCTATTGCCCCCTCTCCTCTCTCTCTCTCTAAGCCGATCTTTGCAACAACAATGGCGTCTCCCTCTTTTCTCATTTCCTTGTCATTCCTCTCTCTCCATCTCCCTCTGGCCCCTCTCCCTCACTTGTATAGCCCAAAAATTCATTAGAAAGCTCTACGCAAATTGCACCGACCTTACCCAGCTCGGCACATGCCTACACTACACGTACAATGCCTCTAACTCGACCCTCTCCATTGTTGCCCTTGAGCCACCATTGCCACTTGTTTTTCCCTCCAATGGCCATCGAGGATGTTATATTTACGCATATAATGGGGTGTGTCAATGAAAAGGTGCATCTGTAAGGCACCGTTTGAAAAATGTCCCATAAAGAGGTGTGTTTGAAAGGCACCATTTTCTTATCTATAAAAAAAGATAGATGATATTTGAAATGGTGCATAAAGAGGATGTATAGACAATGAAAGAATGAACGTATGTTCTTTATCTCTCTCTCATCTCTCTCTCTCTCTCTCTCTCTCTCTCTCTCTCTCTCTCTTCTCTCTCTCTCTCTCTCAACACACAATAAACAAAAACAATCTATCGTTACTTTGAGAATCGAATCGATGGGCACTTATATAGTGGAATATGAATATCTTCCATCGTGATTATATTTGGACCATTGTGGGTTGAAAATTCAAATGAGGATGTGTCAGTGATTTAACGAAGTTCTTGGGCAATTTCACAATCGAATATCAATAGAGTTAGTCAAATTTTTAGATATTAAGTTCCACCATTAGTATCAGAGCTCAGGTTAAAATCTCAGCCTTGTTTCGATCGAGTTTTGGCTTAATCAATTTGCTGAATTGCAATGAATGAATACGAACCGGGTGCAAAAAACAAGTCTTGAGGTTGAACATGAATATATTGTTCATAGTGTTTTGCAATTTTTGCACCTGATGAAAGTTATTTTTGAAGATACCATCGGACTCGTCTTGTCAAATACAAGAATTTTGAGTAGTCACATGTCTCGGTGGACCTCAGATGCACCCTCATGCCACCACTAGCCAAGCCACCACAACTACTGCCTCTCTCATTGGCTCCAGATGACAAAAAGGGTAAAGGACCAAAAAGCTAGCTCGATAGCACTGCATAGACGGACACAAAGCGAAGGAGGATCACCTCATTGTGTAACCTCACGTCCACCAACATAACCATCATGCGCTTGAAGAAAAGGATTGAGGGATAGTCAGGTAACTAGTGCTCCTCCCAAAAGATGGAGTAACTCATAGGGGTGCCATAACAAGTGGAAAGAGCCACAGGTGAAATGGGCATAGCTGTCAACTGGAAATAGTAATATCCACATGTGTGAGTATAAACTCGACAAGTAATCTACTAATCAAACGACTGGCTAGTCTAGCACAGGGAACCAACAATGGCCTTAGTCAGGTCGTCCATTTCTTGCCACTATAGGGAGTGAACCAAATGAACTATAACCGATAGCCATCTATGACTACTAAAGCTCGTTAGTCTCCACAATTAACTACCACAAAGTTATAGAGTACAACAACAGACAATAAGCCTTACTAACAACGAGTCAGAAGACCAAAAATGACTATCCAAAGCTAGTAAGTCCTAATTGATACTAGAATTCCCCGTAATTAGTCAGTATTCTCCCCTTCCAATCTCAGTCTCTGCACTAGCTTTATTCAGTCCAAATTTACCTCTTGTCTCTTGAGTACCTCCCTCAACAACTCGAATGGTGCTTGGCCAATTTCTAGTCATTGCCATCTCAATAAAATAGTCCACAATTCGATGCACCACCAGAAGTAATGGGCAGAGTTCCTCAATGCCCTCCAAGTCTATGTCAAACTTCAATTCAGCGAAAAAGTCGCAAAAGTATTCCTTATTGACACGTCGACGTTTAGACATTGAGGGATAAAATTTCATAGTCGCTCCACAAGAAGAGGATAAGCGAAAGAATGTGAATGAAGCTCTGACTTGCCCTGATAAGTGGATATAAGCAATGGAAAAAGAGTTGGAGTCAATGGAATCAAATCAAGTTTGTGAATTGGTTGATCTTCCAATGAACATAAAGCCATTGGGAATAATGAATCTCAAAATAAATCGTATAAGCTTGGCTCCATAAAGATATAATCACCTTATAGCATGGATATAATCTTCTTCTTACTCTCCATTGAGAAAAACAGTGTTTACATCTGTTTGATGTAATTCAAGATTCATATTAGCCACTATTGCTAGAATAAGATGAATTGAGGCAAATCTGACCATAGGAAAAGCAAACCTCTTTATAATCAATTTGTTCTTGTTGATTATATCCATTTCCCATAAGGGAGCTTACATCTTTCAATGGAGCCATCAGCTTTATACGATTTATTTTGAGAACTCACTTATTTCCAATGGCTTTATGTTCATTTGGAAGATCAACCAATTCACAAACTTGATTTGATTCCATTGACTCCAACTCTTTTTCCATTGCTTATATCCCTTATCAGGGCAAGTTAGAGATTCATTCACATTCTTTCGCTTATCCTCTTCTTGTGGAGCGACTATGAAATTTTATCCCTCAATGTCTAAACGTCGACGTGTCAATAAGGAATACTTTTGCGACTTGTTCGCTGAATTGAAGTTTGACGTAGACTTGGAGGGCATTGAGGAACTCTGCCCATTCTTCTGGTGGTGCATCGAATTGTGGACTATTTTATTGAGATGGCAATGACTAGAAATTGGCCAAGCACCATTCGAGTTGTTGAGGGAGGTACTCAAGAGACAAGAGGTAAATTTGGATTGAATAAAGCTAGTGCAGAGACTGAGATTGGAAGGGGAGAATACTGACTAATTACGGGGAATTCTAGTGTCAATTAGGACTTACTAGCTTTGGATAGTCATTTTTGGTCTTCTGACTCGTTGTTAGTAAGGCTTATTGTCTGTTGTTGTACTCTATAACTTTGTGGTAGTTAATTGTGGAGACTAACGAGCTTTAGTAGTCATAGATGGCTATCGGTTATAGTTCATTTGGTTCACTCCCTATAGTGGCAAGAAATGGACGACCTGACTAAGGCCATTGTTGGTTCCCTGTGCTAGACTAGCCAGTCGTTTGATTAGTAGATTTACTTGTCAAGTTTATACTCACACATGTGGATATTACTATTTCCAGTTGATAGCTATGCCCATTTCACCTGTGGCTCTTTACACTTGTTATGGCACCCCTATGAGTTACTCCATCTTTTGGGAGGAGCACTAGTTACCTGACTATCCCTCAATCCTTTTCTTCAAGCACATGATGGTTATGTTGGTGGACGTGAGGTTACACAATGAAGTGATCCTCCTTCGCTTTGTGTCCGTCTATGCAGTGCTATCGAGCTAGCTTTTTGGTCCTTTACCCTTTTTGTCATCTGGAGCCAATGAGAGAGGCAGTAGTTGTGGTGGCACATGAGGGTGCATCTGAGGTCCACCAGAGACATGTGACTACTCAAAATTCTTGTATTTGACAAGACGAGTCCGATGGTATCTTCAAAAATAACTTTCATCAGGTGCAAAAATTGCAAAACACTATGAACAATATATTCATGTTCAACCTCAAGACTTGTTTTTTGCATCCGGTTCGTATTCATTCATTGCAATTCAGCAAATTGATTAAGCCAAAACTCGATCGAAACAAGGCTGAGATTTTAACCTGAGCTCTGATACTAATGGTGGAACTTAATATCTAAAAATTCAACTAACTCTATTGATATTCGATTGTGAAATTGCCCAAGAACTTCGTTAAATCACTGACACATCCTCATTTGAATTTTCAACCCACAATGGTCCAAATATAATCACGATGGAAGATATTCACATTCCACTATATAAGTGCCCATCGATTCGATTCTCAAAGTAACGATAGATTGTTTTTTGTTTATTGTGTGTGTTCACAAGAGAGAGAGAGAGAGAGAGAGATGAAAGAACATACATTCATTTTTCATTGTCTACACATCCTCTTTTATGCACCATTTCAAATATCATCTATCTTTTTTTATAGATAAGAAAATGGTGCCTTTCAAACACACCTCTTTATGGGACATTTTTCAAACGGTGCCTTATAGATGCACCTTTTCATTGACACACCCCATTATATGCGTAAATATAACATCCTCGATGGCCATTGGAGGGAAAAACAAGTGGCAATGGTGGCTCAAGGGCAACAATGGAGAGGGTCGAGTTAGAGGCATTGTACGTGTAGTGTAGGCATGTGCCGAGCTAGGTAAGGTCGGTGCAATTTACGTAGAGCTTTCTAATGAATTTTTGGGCTATACAAGTGAGGGAGAGGGGCTAGAGGGAGATGGAGAGAGAGGAATGACAAGGAAATGAGAAAAGAGGGAGACGCCATTGTTGTTGCAAAGATCGGCTTAGAGAGAGAGAGAGAGAGAGAGAGAGAGAGAGAGAGAGAGAGATCAAGAGGAGAGAAAAAAATATGATAAATGGGCACATTATGGACACGTGGTGATCAGTGAGTGGAGTGTGTTAGAGATAATTAAGATTTCTTTAAGATAATTTTCTATATTAGAGATATTTAATAATTCTATTAATAATAGGTGCTTATCTCAATTTATATATATTAGCTTAGATAATTATCTTATAAAGCCTATAAATAGGTATGTATTTTTCATTATGACATATGGAGTTATATGGAAAATTCCATTTATCTCTTTGGCTTCATTATTCTTAATTTGGTATTAGAACCTCATTTTCGGTGGCAATCCTATTGCACCCCGAGCACCCAGTACACATCCAAATAAATTCATCCCTACTGGTCAACAAGTTTTTCTTGATGCATACAAGTCTATGAGGAAACAGTTAATATAGTCCATTTCACGAAGGTTGTGTTTTGACGCTAACCGCATCTAACTGCATCACTCCATCAAGCTTTTTCACGAAAGTGGCTTTTCTTTAGATAATAGTCGCACAGGCTGCATTGCCCACTATCGATTTCCCAAGCCAGCTATATAGGACGCTTTGATGCTACGACATCAGTCATATAGGCTACGTGTTTTCTTTTTGTTTAGTAAGCCAGCCACAATGGGCACTTGCTCATTCCCTTCCGATTCTTGACTATTCGCGCGTTGTTTTGAGAAGTTAATACCACCATTAGACTCATGCCCGTAAACTGGCTAGATTGGAATTTTCACCATGAATAGCCACTAGACGCCTTCTCATGCACAATCACGCGCCTCGCCATGGATCCACTAAGCCCCCCATTGAGTGTTGATTTCATGGAGACACAACTTTTCGTGGCATAGTTACACTTGATTTTAAACTCAAGCTGAATTAGTCACTTTGAGTTTGAGGGGATGTTAGACATAACTAGGATTTCTCTAGATAATTTCCTATGTTAGAGATATTTGATAATTGTGTTGCTTATGTATCTTTCAAGATTGGGCATGCATTTTGTGTATCTTGATTTATACATGTTACCTTGTACAATAATATTATAAAGTTTATAACTAGGCTGATGTATTATGACATATCGAGATATATAGAAAATTTCATTCATCTCCTCCTCTTCATTATTCTCAATTGAGTGACACGTTCTCTACGTGGCAAGATAGGTCTTCTCAATATTTTATTGAGGATTTTTATTATCATCGTACTGTGACTAATACTATTGCGACACACAATACAGATAAGCATGCAATTTCAGCTAATTCAGCTCCATGATTTTTTGTTTGGTCTTTCTCAATGGATTTGAAAGAATGACTCCATTCAGACCGATACAATGAAGTTGAAAGATAGTGCAAATGAATAATATGGTGGTTTAGAGACAGACACTTCACCACATTGCTGACTAAAGTAACCAATGGATTGTAATGTCCGCATATCTGTTTGTGGAACTGAGATGCATTAATGTTATCAGAGTATCCATTACTATTTTATGTATAGATAACAGCACGTGCGGGAATATGCTTGAAAATTTGTTCTTATGGCAGATCCCTGATCTTAAATGGGAGTGATTCCTATGGATACATGCAAATTGCTCCATCAAATGTATCAAGTAACATGACATGTATGACCTCCAAAATAATTTGAGTGCGAGAGATGTTTTTTATTTAAAATTAATTCTCACCTCTCCATCAATCTTTGATATGTTTGGAATTTATTGTGACGAAGAGTGCGTTTGTTTGGGAAAAGCTATACGCTGAGGAAAATATTTTTCGGGGATTCATTATTCAGGAAAATGGGTAGTTTTTCTTTGTTTGGTAATATGAGATCGAAAAAGTTTTATGGTGTTTGGATTTCATCTGGAAATGATAGTCTCCTCACTCAGCTTGTGAACATGCTCATGACTCAGCCCTCCTGGCTTAGTCATGACCCGCCTTCCCACTTAGCCCAACGCCTCTACCCTTGCCCAACTAAAACCTACCTCCAACCAATGCCATTGCAACTACCGCCGCACCTCCTGATGCTGCTCCTTTACTGTGCCGCCTTGTAGCCCTGAAACCATAACGGCCTCCCAAAACCAACCAAAATCCCTCAACAACAAGAGGGAAAAGTACGCCATAAGTGTCAAAACTTATGTACGGCGTGCACTTTAGTGCCAAAACTTTTAAAATGTTCATTTAAGTGCCAAGTTCGAAGAAAATCATGCACTTCAGTGCCAATCCGGGCAAAATCTAGCCAAATGAATTACGTGGATTTTGCGATTTATTTTATTAGCTTATGTGGTAAATTTTTACAAGCTGATACCATGGTGGAAATTCCACGTGGCCTATGCAAGGGAAGAAATGAAAAAACGACGTCGTTTGTGTTATAATTCACAAACGACGTCGCTCCTTCCCTCTTATTATTGCCGATTACCCTCCCCTCATGTGAAGGAGTGTGGGTCATGCACGCCGTGGAAATCCAATTGTGCATGGTTGCTCGTGAAGTCGCCGCCGTCACTCGTTCACCGTCTTTGGTCTCCGATAGGCCGTCGCCGTCGCCCACTCGCCATTACAAGGTACACGTCTTCTATCCTAATTTAAAAGTTAGACCCTAATGTGAAATTAGGGCTCCGATGAGAAAATTAGGGCTTCAACGGGGACATTAGGTTTAAAGGGCAAAATTAGGGGTGATATGGTAAAATTAAGGCTCAAAGTTGATACGTTGGATATGTGTACTTGTTTAATCACAACCTCTGACTTCGGTTTCTTGATAAAGGAAGAGAGTGTCTTTCAGTCCCTTTGATCTCTTTCGAGAAGTTGATGTGTTTGGATCCCTTTCGATCCACTTGTTTAATAACAACTTTGGATGCCTTTGCAGATTGAAAATGTCTTTTATTTGCTAGGAAATAGTGAAGTTAATACCGCAAAGACCTTAAATTCATTAATGTAAAGCACTATGCATTGGTTTTCCTGTTGCTTTATGGACGCTACCCAACAAAAATGACTATTTAATAAAAAAAACAAGCTTGTGGGGATCTCCATGTGAATTTGTTGTGCTTTTTATATTGTGGTCCCAAAAGCTGATATATTTATTGACTTTTTTTCCCTTTGGTGTAGGTATGGACACTGATCTTATTGCTATCATTATCTGCTATCATGAAGATTTTGTGACTAGTACTAATGAGTAGGACTACGAAGGTGGAATCGAAGGAACCATTTTCCTTGATGTAAGGACATCGTTGTATGTTTCATTTGTGAGGGATATAGTGCATATTTTAGGCTCCAAAATAGGTAAATTGCTTTATTGTGTTCTTGGAAAGGACTTGAGAGATGGGCTAAGACTATTGTAGGATGAGAATAGGTCTAATGATCTGATTTATCATTATCTTCATGGTAACGAAACAAAAGTATATGCTAACAGTGACAGTGACAGCGATGATGAAGATGATGATAATGCTTCGCATGAAAACGTAACTAAAACAAGAGAAGTAGGCCTTCATTCCACTTCTCATAGTGGGGATGATATCATTGTAGAAGGACATCAGGATTAGATAGACAGGGAGATTGGGAGGACAGACAGAATTGTGAGGAGAGGGAAGACAAAGAGGAGAGGGAGGACAAAGAGGACAGGGAGGTTAGTCATATAAGTGATGAGGAAATAACTGCATTAGATTGGCAAGTTGCACAATCTAGTGATGATTACGATGACGATGTGGTTTTGGGAAATGTCAGTTTCGTAACGATTGACGATGGCAATGACGATAACAATGAAGAGCTTGCACAGTCAAGGCAAAACCGCAAGGAGTTTACGAGAAAGAAAAAAGTAGCCTTCGAAGAAGTAGAGGGAGTTGGACTAGTAAATAGAAAACAAGAAACTACAGCTACTATATCTGCTAGTGCACCTGAAGAAAGTGCCAGTGACCACTAGATCGGTACTTCCGAGGACGAGTTTGAAGAAGAAGGAGTAGCTCCACATGTGCGTAGAAGGAGTAAGTATCCGTCCTATGATTCCAACTCTAGCATGTCCTGTCTTGTGTATTGGTATGAAATTTGAGGATGCGAAACAGTTCAAGATGCTATTCTTAAAAACTCTATTGCTGAGTAGAGGACTCTTGAGTTTGTTAGAAATACGAAGGACTTTGTGAGACCAAGATGTCCACAACGTAATTGTGTATGGAAGATCTATGGCTCACTGAGAAAGAGGAGTGGGTCATTCCAAATTAGGTTTTTCCAAGAGGAACACATGTGTCCAATTGTTTTTGACAATAAAAGGGTAACAAATAAGTGGCTATCGAAGCATTTCTTCGATACGATCAAGGCGATGCCCAAGATTAGGGGTCCTCAATTAAAGCAGTTAGTGAAGAAGTAGGTATGGATTAATGTGTCGGTGACTCAGTGCAAGAGAGCCAAGTATAAGGTCATGAAAACACTCATGGGTCTAGTACAAGCAAGAATATGGCCAGGTTTGGGATTATGCGAATGAATGTAGGCTTCAAAAGCCACCAAGTAAAGTGTATATGGAGGTTGTGGAGAGGTCACTGCCTGATTTTGAGATTGTCTTTGATAGGTTTTATGCATGCTTCGATGCATGCAAGCGGGGATTTTTATCTGGTTGTAAAAGAGTTGTAGGATTGGATGGGTGCTTTCTAAAGGGTTTGTGCAAAGGAGAATTATTGGCTGCAATTGGTCTAGATCCCAATAACCAAATGTTTCCAATAGCTTGGGCTTTTGTAAAGATAGAAATAAGGACACTTGGTCCTAGTTCATGAAAATTTGATGACTGACTTGGAGATAACCGACGGGAGAGGTTGGGCTTTCATGAGCGACCAACAGAAGGTAATATCATTGTCAATTGATTCTTTTAAAATGTTAATTACATTATGTTGTATCCTTATTCTTACAATTATGTCTTGATTAAATATTGTAGGGACTTGTTCCTACACTAGCTAAATTGATGCCATATGCCGAGCATAGGATGTGTGCAAGGCACATATATGCAAACTAGTTAAAGAAGTACAAAGGAGATAAGCTACAGAAACAATTCTGGCAAATTGCAAAGAGTACCAACATGGCTGAATTTAGAATAGACAAAGAGGGCCTGCTTAGATGACTAAGAATGGTTTTGAAGCGCTATTCGAAACTGAAGCGAAGCGTTGTGTAAGTCATTCTTCAGCGAGTAATTCAAGTGCTATATCATCGACAACAACCTCAATGAAGCATTCAATGGCAGCATATTAGTCGCGAGGTGCAAACCAATCATTGCCATGCTTGAGGATATACGACTTATGGTCATGATTAGGTTATGCAATAAAAGAGATGAGGCTAGAAAGTGGACTAGAGTATGTGGTCCTAGGATTACCAAGAGATTAGATGAGAACTTGGCTGGTAGCGGGTTCTGTAATCCAATTTGGAATGACGATGACGAATTTGAGATCAAGAAGAATGGCGATACGTATGTAGTTCACTTAGAGAGGAGGAAGTGTTCATGTTGAGCATCACAACTAATTGAAATTCCCTGCCCACATGCCATTTTTGCCGTACAAAACCTGCAAAAAAAAAAAAAACTAGAAGATTACCTAGCTGATTGCTACAACAAAAGGTCATATCTTGACGAGTACCAATTCATGATACAGCCCATTAGAAATAGCAAATTCTGGGAGCCAACAAATCAAGATGCCCCTGCACCTTTACCACTAAAGAAGCAAGTAGGAAGGCCAAAGCAGAGACGAAAATGCGGGAAGGGGAGATTTCAATGCGAAGGATGACTAAGGTAGTGCAAAGATGGCATGCTCGTATTGCCATAAGGGAAGTCACAATAAGAAAGACTGTAAATTGAGAAAGCAATAGCTTACTGTAGATCCCACGCAAGAGCCAAGTGAAGGCCAATAGATGAATAAGTTGGACAACCAAACTAAAGTGACAACAGGAGGGCATGTTGTACAGCCACCTCGAGGGCCAATAGAAGAGTGTACTGGGTCTACTATTTAACAAATGAGGAGAAAATATCCAGTAAGTTGTACATTATTTGTTTGTCTTATTTTATAGCCACTTGCCTGACCATGTTTTCATACTTCAGCTGAAGAGAAAGGCAATAGGAGGGCATGTTGTGCAGCCACCTCAAGGGCCAGAAAAAGAGTGTACTAGGTCTACTATTCCACAATCGAGGAGAAAATATCCAATAAGTTTTACATTGTTTGTTTGTTTACCTTGTTTTATGGCCACTTTTCTAACCTTGTTTCTATACTTCAGGTGAGAAGAAAGGCAAGAGGAGGGCATGTTACCCAGCCACCACCACCACCACCACCAACTAAAGGGCCAGTAGAACCTACTGCACAGCCAACACTACTACCTCTAGGGTCAATAGAAGGATATGTTTTACAGCCAACTGAAGTGCCAACAACAAGGCATGTTGTGCAGAAAGGACTAACAAATCCTGCTGCATAGCTGCTACCACCACTACGGCCTCAAGGGCTAACAGAACCTGTTGCATAGCTGCTACTACCACCGCCTTAAGGGCCAACAGAACCTGTTGCACAACCATCACTTCCACGACGAACAAGAGGAGCTCTTGGAAAGAGGTTGAGGGAATATAGTTATGGCCTATTCCAGGACAAACATACTAGAATCACTACATTACATGTAAGTTTAGTAGGACTTATGCATTTAATTTACGACATTTGCAATTTTAAAGCTCATTTGCTTATGCTGTTATGTTGTTGTAGCTTAGGAGAAGCTCAGAGATGTTTATCTCTAAAGGTAACCCAACCCAAGAGTCAATGGCTATGCAAAAAAAAAATGACAAAGAAGAACACAATAGTTGTAGCTCAGAAACAACTACCAA
>JAGVVM010010768.1:0-16573 GCA_019149425.1 Psidium friedrichsthalianum
CAGCAGTGAGCCGCTATCAGGTCAGACTGGTCCCCAGGGACGAGATGACGACGAGGAGCGGCGTGGTGCATGAACGCGGTGGAGGGAGTTCTGGTTCGGACGTGTTTTGTGATGGTGGATGTTCGACATGGCGGATGGATCGGCTGGAGTGACCATAGACGCTCGATGTGGAGGGACCCACCACTTTTCTTTTTTTTTATTTGTTAAGAACAGAGAAGAAAAACACAGAGAGACAAAATGATGAGAAAAACGGATGAAATAAAATATTGTGTAATGTGTGCGTGGGTTTTGGGTACTGATCAAGAAAGAAAGAAGAAGAGAGTTTCTAACACGATGGAAGAGGAGAGGTTCTTACAACCGAAGAGCTGTCTGCGAGGAGAGCAAAGACGAGCTGAGTGGGTGTGAGATTCTTTGTAGTCCAATTTGAGTGGTGATTTGAACGTTTACAGGGGGTGGATTTGTCTTCACACTTTGTGGTATGTTGTGTTCGGTGTAGAGGGCCAGATACCTACGTGGTGATGTGGTCATCGAGGTCGTTGGGTGCAGACGGTCTCCATCCATACCGAAAATTCTCCGGAGTTGTCGGTTAAGAGGGTTTCTTACCACCCTTTGTTGTAGTATTCACCTTTGATGGTGATGAAAGTATGTTGTACATTGTTGGGTGGTATATCTCGAGTGGTGTGACTAGAGCGAAGAGTCTTTTTATACTGCTATTTTTTGGTGATTAGTGGAAGATTTTGTGATGTAGCGGCCGTGGTTTTTTTCCCAGTTGTCGGGTTTTCCCAGGACTTACAAATTTTGGTGAGTGGTGTTAATTTTTAAATTTCTGCATGATGTATTTGTTGGATATAGCTGCTGATTGTTGCTGTGGATTTTAGATCTGTGAAATATAGTGAGCAATATATTTTTTCCCTGGATTGGTCTCATTAGAGGGCGGAAGTGCTGCCGGATTTTTCCCCAAAGAGTGGAATATCCGAGATGCTTTGTTGTTTAATTTCAGTTGTAGTGGAAAGAATCAAGTAGCACAATGTTTTACGTTTAATGCCTCTCAGTAGATTCGATATGGAAGCCCCCGGCAGGATAGGAGAAGACATGTTATATTGCAACAGACATGTTTGATCCTATACGACGGTGAAGAAGCTCAAGGAACAATCAGAGAACAACGACTGGGAGCGCATGAATCGGAAAGACTGTTGGGTTTTATTCATTCGCAATGGCATTGCATGATAGTGTATTTCATACATGTTGCTCCAGAAACCAAAGCGGGATGCCTTGATGAAGAAGAAACTACAAGATCTTCTATGGGAGGAGAAGGCCACCGGGCCAAAAAGAAGGCATCTTCTAGTTACGAACGACTTGTTGAACTTGAGATCACAGGAGGGAAGCATTATGTCGGAACCTTGGAGTGAATTTCAAGTAATTTGTAAATCTTGACAAATCTTGAGTTGACTTATGTGTGATGCAATCAGTGTTTCATTTGCTTGGTACTCTTCCCGATAGTTGGGGGGACCCCTGGTTGTGTGGCTTTACAATAATTCAGCGCTCCTGGTGTGTGCTTTCTAATGAGCATAGGTTAAAGCAAGCGCTTATTCAATGAAGAAACAAGAAGAAAACGGAGCTTGAATTATGCTTCTAATCGTAGGCACTTGTCCATAGAAAACAGGGTCCAGAAGTCATCAGGAGTTTCAAAGTAATGCACAAGGGCAAGTAATGAGGAATATCGAAGTCCACACAAGGCTCGGAGAAATGTAGAAATGTTACAATGTGGCAAGATGGGCACATTATGCTAAAGTGAGTGTTGGCAACCAAGAGAGAATAATCCCATGTAGAATGGAGATAAACAGAAAGAAGAAAATCAGGCTACCAACAGCAGCCATCCCCGACGGTGATTTGTCGTAGATTTGTGATGATGGTTTTATGTAAAACCTTACATGTCAAGAACTCTACTTGGTTGTTGTCCTGCAGCTATTCTTTTCATGTCACTTCACGCGATGATGATTTGACCATACTTATCTCACAACGTGGATTTCGGTTGATGACTTAGGATGGAAACAGTGGTGTTATCTAAGCGTAGTATTGGCATGGGAGGATGTTCATTTGTGCACAGACTGATGTGGAATCACATTTGCTGACGTTCAAAGAAATGTAGAAATGGTAGTGCCTTGATATTCGATGGCTCGGTTGCTCTCTACAGGTGCCTTAACATGTGAGGATAGCGGCTGTAATCACGGCAGTTTCTTCTATGATAGAGATCAAATGGAATTGAACTAAAGGCTCTCATGAGTAGTAGGCAAAAGGCAAGAAGAACATGACACTCTACTACACCATGGAACGCAAAGTGATCCAGAAGACAGGTACATGCAGTGTAGGACTCCTCATTAAATGATTTATGGCATATGACGGCTTGTCATCTGAGCGATAAAAGGTGACTTGAGACTCTTGCAGAAAGAAATTTTCCTACCATTGAGGAGAAAAATCTGCAAAATGTACTCATTGCATAATGGGTGCAAACAGCGATTCTCGTTTCACAAATTCCTCTTCCAACACCAAATCTAATTGCCTTGATCTAGTTCAACACTGATGTTTGTTGCAATGGTATAGACTAAACCTTGTGGTGCATTATATTTTGTGACATTTATCGATGATTGCTCTAGAAAAGTGTGGCTTTTGCTTTGAATCTAAAGACACCAGGTGCTTGCGGCTTTTCAAACACAATTTCATGTCAATGTGGAAAGTAGAAACCGTAGGCAAGAAGTTTGAAATTGTGTTCGAAGCGGACAACGGTGGAGAATAATAGAGGCCCGTTTGAGTATTAATTATTTGCAGGGATTATGGCATCAAGCTTGAGAAGCGGTTCCAAAAACACACAGCAGAATGGAGTAGCGCAGAGGAAGAATGAACCCGGACGATTATGATCGGATTCGTCGTGTATGCTTTTCTCATGCGAAAATTGCCTAAGTCATTCTGGGGTGAAGCGTGAGAAACGGCCGTAGACCTGTGATAAATCTTTCTCCATCAGTTCCCTCTTAAGGGGATGTTCCACAGAGCAGTTTTGGAGTAGGGAAAGTATTGTTTCCTACAATTATTTGAAAGTGTTTCTGCTCGCCGAGCATATTGTACATATTCCAAGAGATGACTAGATCCTCTTGATGCAGGTCTAAACAGTGTAATCTTTCTTGGGTATGGAAACATGAAAAATTTGGTTACAGATTATGGGATCCAGCTACACAAGAAGTCATTAGAAAGCCGAGTACTGTGGTGTTCTTCTGAGCAGTCAACGCATATAGAAAGATATCAACAAGCCCAAGAAGCCCACGAATGTAGCTCAAACAGAGGTTAGGAGATTATTTGCCAAATCCTCCAACCGTATTAGGGTGAATCAAGGGGGAGAAGCGCATGGAACTCATGAAGATGATTAATCCTGTCACAGAAATGTTGATTCATTCAGTGCGAGCCGGATGATCTCAGGTTGAGCAGAGAGCACCACTTTTGAACCGTTGAGCAAGAGAACACGAGAATTACTAACCTCAGTTAGAAAGATCAGGGAAAGAGAGAACGTAGACCATCACAAAGTATCAATCGCCTCGAGTATGTATTTACTCACCGATGGCATGAGAGCCAGAAACTTATGAAGAGGCTATACATGTATAAGAAAAATGAGTGGCTGGAAGCTAAAAATGCAAGATTAGCTCAAATCTTTGCATGAGAACTTACACACATTTGAATTCGTGCAGTTGCCTAAGGGTAAGAGAACACTCACAAACACAAATTGGTGAGCAAGTTGAGACGGAAAACAGGGAAAATAGTTCACAACCACGATAAAGGCTAGGCTGTTGTGAAGTGCTTTTAGTCGAAGAAGGGGAATTGATTTTGAAGAGATTTTTTCACCAGTTGTAAAAATGCGTTCTATTCGAGTATAGTATTCTTGTAGTTAGCTGCAGTCTGTGGCTTTGAGAAATTGAACGCTTGAAATGTACAACAGCTTTTCTTCATGAGACTTAAAAGAAGAGATATACATGGAGACAACCGGAGGTTTTTGAAGTTAAAGGCAAGGATCCTTTTGTATGCAGATTTGAAAAAGAGTTTATACGGTCTCCAGCAAGCGCCAAGACGCTGGTAACTATGAAGTTTGATTCATTCATGGAAGAATCATGGGATTGGTAAGACATTCTGACTCTTGTGCTTTGTGAAAAGATTCCTCTGATAATGATTTTATTATCCGTCCTACTTATGTGGGATGAGTGTATGATAGTTAGAGTCGATGATGCTATAAAATCACACGCTTTGAAAATCGTTTGGTAACGCTTTTCTGGAAGGATCTTGATCGGCTAAACAAATCCCTTGGTATGCAAATTACTCGTGCTAGGATAAAAAAAAAAAAAAAAAAAAAAAAAAAAAAAAAAAACACAAAAAAAAAAAAAAACCAAAAACAAAAACAAAAAAAAACAAAAAAAAACAAAAAAAAAAAAAAAGAAAAAAAAAACAAAAAAAAAAAAAAACAGAAAAAAAAACAAAACGACAAAAAAAAAAAAAGAATACGAAACTCTGGCTATACTCAGGAGAATTATATTGAAAGGTGACTTGAAAATTCCAACATGAGCACGATGTAACCGTAAGTACTCCACTTGCTGGTTCACTTCAGTTGTCGTAGTTAATGAGTGTCTTACCGAGTAAGACAGATAAGGAGAGATGATGAAAATTCCTTATAGTCTCCTGCCGTGGGTAGTTGAGGTATGCCATGGTTTGTACACGACCATAGAAATAAAAGATATCTGCTCATAAGCAGTTGGGTGTTTGTGAGTAGATTTCTCTCAATCGCGTAAGACATTGGAACGGGATGTGATGGATTTTGAGGTATCTCAGAGGCACTAATCCTAGATTTCATACTTATGTTATGGAAATGGAAAGCTTGACGTTGAATGGTTTTCAGACTCTGATATTCACGGTGAACAATATGACAGTGATTCTCGAAAGTCTACATCAGGTTATATGATGATCTTTGTCAGGGGGAGCAGTTATTCGTTGGCAATCAAGATTGTTTAAAAAATGTATTACTACTGTCTACACTGAAGCGGAGTATATTGCTACCTTACCGAAGGAGGCCAGGCAACTCTGTGGCTGCCGAAATTCCTAAGAGAGTTGGGGCTTGAAGCACAGAACGTTTGGTCTTATTTTTGTGCTAGTTAAGTGCATTTATCTTAGCAAGAATCCAGTGTGCCATTCAAGATCGAAAGCATATTGAATGTGAAAGTATCATATCAGGGTCCGTGAAAAGTTAGAAGAAAAACTCTTTCTGCTTGAGAAAGTTCATAGCCGACGACAGAGAACACGGATTGATAGGAGACTAATGCATTGGCCGGATGATGAAACTTGACTTCCTGTCGAAAGCAAAGCAGGGCATGAGGGACATTCCCACTGAGGTGGGGAGGGGAATTTGTCGGACATGGGTCTCCTCATGATGTGGGGACCCACCAACTTTCATTTTTTTTTAATTTGTTTAAAGACATTTTTATATTCATATTTTTTATTTTTCTTTTTTTATTTTAATTTTCACCCAATATTTATTTTTTATTTTTTTTATTTCATGTTATTTTTTTATTTTTTTTTTTTTTTCTTAAACAACAAATAAAAAAAAAGGAAAGTTGGTGGGTCCCCCCACATGAGGAGAGACCCAGCCGACAAATCTACCCCCCCACCTCATGTGGGGAGTTCCATCATGCCCGCTTTGCTTCGACAGGAGTCAAGTTTCATCACGGCAAGGCCTTAGTCATCATATCAGATCCGTTGTCGTCGGTATGACTTTCTCAAGTAGAAAGAGTTTTTCTTCTAACTTTTCCCGGACCCAATGATACTTCACATCAATATGCTTCGATCTTGAATGCAACACTGGATTCTTGCTAAGATAAATAGCACTCATGCTATCACAATAAAACAAACTTCTGTTGCTTCAAGCCCAACTCTCGTAGGATTTCTGCATCCACAAGAGTTCCTTGCCTCCTTCGGTATAGCAATATACTCCGCTTCAGTTGTAGACAGAGTAATACATTTTTGCAATCTTGATTGCCACGAAACTGCTCCCCTGCAAAGATCATCATATAACCTGATGTAGACTTTCGAGAATCACTGTCACCGTCATAATCAGAGTCTGAATAACCATTCAACTCAAGCTTTCCATTTCCATAACACAAGCAGAATCTGGAAGTGCCTCTGAGATACCTCAAAATCCATTTCACACCGTTCCAATGTTCTTTACCTGGATTTGAGAGAAATCTACTCACAACACCAACTGCATGAGCAATATCTGGTCTTGTACAAACCATGGCATACATCAAACTACCCACGGCGATGCATAAGGAATTTTCATCATCTCTTCCTTATCTTTCTTACTCGTAGGACACTCATTACTACTCAACTTGAAGTGACCAGCAAGTGGAGTACTTACCGGTTTACATGTGCTCATGTTGAATCTTTCAAGCACCTTTTCAATATACTTCTCCTGAGATAGCCAGAGTTTTCTTATTCTTCCTATCACGAGTAATTTGCATACCAAGGATTTGTTTAGCCGATCCAAGATCCTTCATTCAAAAGCTTTACTCAACTCATTTTTCAAGCTTTTGATTTTATTAGCATCATGCCCAACTATCAACATATCATCCACATAGAGTAGGAGGATAATAAAATCATTATCTGAGAATCTTTCACAAAGACACAAGAGTCAGAGTTGGTCTTACCATATCCATGATCTTCCTGAATGAATCAAACTTCAGTACCACTGTCTTGGCGCTTGCTTTAGACCGTATAAACTCTTTTCAATCTGCATACAAAATGCTCCTTGCCTTTAACTTTAAAACCCTCCGTTGCTCCATGTATTCTCTTCTTCTATCTCCATGAAGAAAAGCTGTTTTTACATCAAGCTGTTCAATTTCTAATCCAGACTCGCAGCTAACCCAGAACAACTCGAATAGAAGGCATTTTTACACTGGTGAAAAATCTCTTCAAATCAATTCCCTTCTTCTGACGAAAGCCCTTCACAACAAGCCTAGCCTTGTATCGTGGTTGTGAACTATTTTCTTCCGTCTTCAACTTGTACACCCATTTGTTTGTGAGTGTTCTCTTGCCCTTAGGCAACTTCACCAATTCAAATGTGTGATTCTCATGCAAAGATTTGAGCTCATCTTGCATACTTCATGCCACTCATTCTTCTTATCACACGATATAGCCTCTTCATAGTTTCTGGCTCTCCTGCATCGGTGAGTAACACATACTCATGCGGTTGATATCTTTGTGATGGTCTACGTTCTCTTTCTGATCTTCTAACTTGAGGTAGAATCGGTTCTTCTTGCTCAACTGGTTCAACTGGTTGCTCTTGCTCAACTGATTCACCTGCTTCCACTGAAGAATCAACATTCTGTGAGGATTCATCATCTTCATGATTTCCATGCTCTTCTCCCCCTTGATTTTCACCCAATACAGTCGGAGGATTTGGGCTAAAATTAACCCTCTGTTGAGCTACATTCTTTGGCTTCTCTGGCTTGTTGATATCTTCAATGGTTTGATGCTCAAAGAACACCACATCTCGGCTTCTAATGACTTTCTTTGTAGCTGGATCCCATAATCTGTAACCAAATTCTTCATGTCCATAACCCAAGAAGATACACTGTTTAGACCTGTCATCAAGCTTGGATCTCTCATCTCTTGGAATTGTACAAATGCTCGGCAGCCGAACACTTTCAGATAATTGTAGGAAACATCTTTCCCACTCCAAACTCTTTGTGGAACATCTCCCTTAAGAGGAACTGATGGAGAAAGATTTATCAAGTCCACGGCGTTCTCATCGCTTCACCCCAGAATGACTTAGGCAACTTCGCATGAGATAGCATACACCGAATCCGATCATTAATCGTCCGGTTCATTCTCTCTGCCACTCCATTCTGCTGTGGTGTTTTTCGGACAGTCTTCTCAAGCTTGATGCATAATCCCTGCAATAATACTCAAACGGGCCTCTATATTCTCCACCGTTGTCGGCTCGAACACATTTCAACTTCTTCCCGTTTCTCTTTCACGTTGACATGAAATTGTTTAAAGCCGCAAGCACCTGGTCTTTAGATTTCAAAGCAAAAGCCCACACTTTTCTAGAGCAATCATCGATAAATGTCACAAAATATAATGCACCGCCAAGTGTTCTAGCATCCATGCAACAAACATCAGTGTGAACTAGATCAAGTACATTAGATTTTGTGTGTGGAGAGAATTCTGAAATGAGAATCGATGTTGCTTACCCATTATGCAATGAGTACATTTTGTCAGATTTTTCTCCTTCAATGGTAGAAAATTCTTTCTAGCAAGAGTCTCAAGTCCTTTCTCGCTAAGATGACCAAGCCTCATATGCCATAATCAACTGAGGAGTCCTCCACTGCATTTACCTCTTCTTTGATCAACTTTGCTTCCATGGTGTAGAGAGTGCATGTCTTCTTGCCTTTTGCCACTACCATAGAGCCTTTAGTCAATTTCCATTTACCATCATAGAAGAAACTGCCGTAGCCATCATCATCTAAGGCACCTGTAGAGATCAACTGCAGTCGAATATCAGGAACATGTCTCACATTTTTTAGAAGCAAATTGCATCCCACATCAGTCTCCAAATGAACATCTCCCATGCCAATAACCTTAGAAACACCACTGTTTCCCATCCTAACACAACCGAAATCACCGGTGCGATAAGATGTAAAATAATCACGCCGTGAAGTGACATGAAAAGAAGCTGCAGAATCAACAACCCAGCTAGAGTCTTGACATGTAAGGTTTACATAACCATCATCACAAATGAAGACAATATCACCGTCGGATGCAGCTGCTGTTGTAGCCTGATTTTCTTCTTTCTTTTTATCTCCATTTCTATCATGGGATTTATCTCTCTTTGGTTGCCAACACTCTTTAGCATAATGTCCCATCTTGCCACAGTTGTAACATTTCACATTTCTCCTAGGCCTGGACTTCGATCTTCCTCTTAACTTGCCCCTGTCATTACTTTGAAACTTCCTTGATTGACTTCTGGACCTGTTTTCTATGACAAGTGCCTCCGATCTAGAAGCATAATTCAAGCTTTTTCTTCTTGTTTCTTCATTGAATAAGCTTTCTTTAACCATGCTCATAGAAAGCACACCACCAGGAGCTGAATTATTTAACGCCACAACCAGTGTGTCCCAACTATCAGGAAGAGTACCAAGCAATAAACATGATTGCAATTCATCACCTAAGTCAATCTCAAGATTTGTCAATTGATTTACAACATCTTGAAATTCACTCAAGTGTTCCGACATACTGCTTCCCTCCTTGTATCTCAAGTTCACAAGTCGTTTAACTAGAAGAGCCTTATTTTGCGGGGTTCTCCTCTCATAGAGATCTTGTAGTTTCTTCCACAAGGCATCCGCTTTGGTTTCTTGAGCAACATGATGAAATACACTATCATCAATCCATTGCCGAATAAACCCAACCGTCTTCCGATTCATTCGCTCCCAGTCTTTGTCTTCCTTGTCTCCTTGAGCTTCGTCACCGTCGATAGGATCAAACAAGTCTTTGCAATATAACATGTCTTCCATCCGGGGCTTCCATATCGAATAATTAGAGGCATTCAACTTAAACATTGTGCTACTTGATTCTTCCATCTAACACTGAAATCTCAACACAAGCTCTGATACCACTCTGTTGGGGAAAATCCGGCAGCACTTCGCCTCTAATTAGACCAATCCAGGATAAAAATATATTCCCCTAATTTCACAGATTTAATCCAGCAACAACCAGCATTATATCCAGACAAATACCATCATGCGAAATAAAAATAACACTCCAAAATTTACGTGGAAAACCCGAAACGGGAAAAACCACGGCCTACCCAAAATCTTCCACTAATCACCAAAAAATAGCAGGTATACAAAGGATCTTCGCTCTAGTCACACACTAGAGACTATACATCAACAATACAACAATACTTCATCACCACAAAGGTGAAATACTACACAAAGGGGTAAGAAACCCTAACCGCAATTGGAAATTCGGAGGAGAGTCTCAACGAACGAGAACCATCACCACGTAGGTCTCGGCCTCACGAACAACATACCCAAATTTGAGCCAATTCCGTCAACGTTCAACCCTCAAATTTGGACTACAAAGATCAAACTCTCTCTCTTTTCTCTCTCGCAGAAGCTCTCGGTGAAGAACTCTCCGTTCTTCCTTCGTTAGAAACTCTCTTCTTCTTTCTCTTCTGAAGACTCAAAACTCACGCACACATACACAATATTTTATTTTATTTTTTCTCATCATTTTGTCTCCTCTTTTTCTTTTCTTTTTCTTAAACAAATAAAAAAAGAAAAGTTGGTGGGTCCCTCCACATGAGGGAGACCCAGCCGACATCCGCCACTGTGAACGTCCCCATCAAACGGAAGAACTCCCTCACCGCGTCATGGCACCGCCGCTCCTCTTCCTTGTCCATGGGGGCAGTGCTGCTGTAGCGGCCTGTGCCGGCTACAACGTTAAGGATCACATTCAGGGTCAGCTTCGCAAACCATTGCTTCAAGTCTACTGAGATATGGCCTGCGTTAGACAGAGAACAAGCACAACGTTATATTGATAAGGCTGACGCTTTTTTCTTCAATCTAAGCTACGTTGTTATTAAAGCGGATGGATCATCACCAAATTGATGCACCTGAACCATCCTTCTTGTCGCTCCAGAGCCTGTGCAACTCTTTAATGGCGAGATCCGTCGCAGAGGCCAGTACCGGGTTGACCAACGACTTGATCCTCCGGTTAGAGAGCAGCTCCATAGTGGCGATTTTCCTCACCTCCCGCCAGTACGGACCGTAGGGAGCAAACGCGAATAAAGCATAGTCATAACCCAGAATTTCAAAGAACAGAAGCCGCGAACGAGACGAAAGGGCTAAGTCATGTTTGGTGAAGCATTCTTTGGCTATCTCGGAGCTGCTCACCACCACGGCCGGGGACCACCCGAGCCTGAGGGCGAAGATGGGTCCGAACTCGTCGGCCATGGACGCTAAGGTCTTGTGGGGAAGCTTGGATTTTGCTAGAACCGGCAAGTGGCCTATCACAGGCCACGCATCTGCAGCTTCCGGTGGTGCTTTGAGCTTGCTTGATGATGATCTTGATCTCCATAACACCCGGAACGATAGAGCAAGAATCAGCAGGACCCCAACCAAATTGGTGAAGTTCAAGCTTCCAAGTGGGAAATCCATTTGGGCATTACCTGCTCACTGATTGAGTCGATTTACCCAGATATCATAAGTATATCCCATGAATTTGGATTTACTTTCTGATTTTATTCTTTTTTTTAATTATTTTTTACGATTTTCTTGTGAGGTCAGGAATACTACACAAGACTTTTCATTAGATTCAAGGGGAGCATACATATCTTGGGTGTCAGAATCACCACATACCTTTCAATCGAGAAGGTAAGAACGAGTCGGAGTACCTGTTTCCTAATTTCTCCTCCATACACCGCAGCTAGTCCTACCCTACTGGCCAACTTCATTGGCATTTCCACCACAAACATGAAAGGACAAGCTACAAGTCCTTTTCAAATTGTAAAGAACTTTGAGGCTATTTTACTTTCTAATGATATTGATATTTGAGATACCTTCTCAAAATTAATTATAAATTCATATTTCATTAGACTAAATTATTATAGGGATTAATTATATTCAGTAAATGGCTTATAAATAAGTTTAGAATGACAAAATCAAAAATAATATTGGTGTTGAGTTCACAAATTATTCAGATCCAACTTACTTCTATAACTCTCTCTTGCCCCTTCTCAATCTCATGATCGCTCACTCCATACTCTCACCTCAGCTTGGATATAAGTTTTCCTCTAGATTGAGTTAAATATAAAAGTGTTACTATAATATGAGTCGGATCAGGTGTTAGTTGAGTCAGTTATTGATCACCAGATTTATATTGCATAGAAATGAGTCAAAACGGGTTAAATGTGTCAATTTGGATCATACTTTTTATGATCTAATATAAACTCGATCATGTTAGCAATATTAAGATATTTAGTTTATCCTGCACATCTAGAATTATGCATATATCTCCTTTGATATTGCGTATTCTTGATTAATTATATTCGATATCATGTTTATGTTATTTCCTTAAAAGCTCTCCGTGTACTCTTTTCAGTATATCGAAATATAAAAGTTTCATATTTCTCTCTTCCGCATTTTATTTCTCTCTTATGCGGCTAGCATCAGAAAAACAAAAAACAAAAACAAAACAACTCTTGACTCGCTCAAACACAAAATGTTTATAAACCTTGCCTGCTTTTTACGTGAATTATATTAAAAATTGACGATGGTGGGGCAGTGCAAGACTTCGCCTGTTTTTATACTTTTTGAAAGTTGCAGGTCTTATTGCACTTCGTGACAAGTTTCAAGGCTTCCAATACATTTATCCCTTAATAATGAAACATGTAATTTAATTAAATTAAAAGTCGCTACTAATCTATTATGGAAACATGCAATTTGATTCAAGTAAAAGTTGCCACTAATTTATTATGGGTTGATTAGTAACCCAACTAAGATGTGGGAAAGCATGTTATTGCTGACATATGGACACGGGAACTTGATTCCGCCTTTGGTACATTTTCTCTTTATTTCAAAAATGTTTTGAAGGTAGTCTTTGGTTAATTTTAAAGCTAAATCACCAACATGTGAAGGGTGAGCATGTGGCTAGGCAAGAAAGAAGTGACACTCGAAATTGAAGCATTAAATAAAGGGTCACGCCATTTTCACTCCTCGAATATTTCCACTCCTTGTTTGGCTTCCGCGCTCCCTTCTCTTCTATTCTGACCATTTTATCCCTTGCTTTTTTTTCATACATTTTGCACGATTGTGCACACTGACTCAAATGTGGAGCCCATTTGTTGACCCTTTTTTTTATTATTTGTTTCTTTTCCTTCTTTGACTTTCCTTCTGGCTGTGTGCGTTGGAACACTTTCGTCGGCCTTCTTCATTTCCTTTCTCCAAGACCTCCGTGCGCCACACCAACTAGGAGGTTTTGGTCTGCACCTCCTTCCTTAATTATTCTCTGCACTACGGTCAGAAGATTTATTCGAAACTAAGCCACGTTGGGAACTTTGAGCTACTCGGCGAGCCCGAATGGGGCGTGGGAAAGCAAGTGCCTGAGAAAACTCCTAAATCGGAGCTGCTTTCAAATTGGGACCATTACGGGGAAAAAGAAATCAGTTCGACCATCGTAGAGAATAGTGAGATTCAGGTTTCTGATGTTGCAATGCCAAAGAATCAAGGGTAGACTATCGATGTTTAATTGTTGAGGCTCAATACGAATCTCTATTTCAAATGACCCTTATCCGGATAGTATCTCCGCTAACAATCGTGTCGGGGAGATGACAGTCATCTACCTTGCATCAATTATGGAGTACTAGACAGCCGAGGTGCTCGAGCTCATTGAGCACCACAAACAAAGGACTTGAAGGTGAAGAAGATGACCATCAGGTCGTCCATGGCATCTGTTTCCGCATCCTCAAGGGATGGCCCGACTCGAGGTTCGAGATCATCCTCTTCCGCTACCACTGGATCTGGTTCTGCTCCTGCAGACATCCCTTGGAGCGCGAAGGAATGTTCCCATACTGGAAGAAGGACTCCAATTCAACTATCGCAACACTAGCAACAAAAAAAAAAAAAGAAAGAAAGAAAGAAACTGCAACCTAAAAACTAAGAAAAAGCAGGCTGGGAAGACTTCAGGGGAAATTCTATCGAACACTTCGTTAGCGTAGAACCAGGTTAGAAGAAAGAAACCATAGAACCAACAGAGGACGGAGAAGGGTGAACAAGGCGGTCCTACGACGGAGAGTGGAGTTGATCACAGAACGCAAGAGCAGGACTTCGTTGAGCACTAGCAACGTCATGAGTCTTGGAGCATCAAGAATCGCGGTGACTCGTCTGTAAGCATGAAAATAGGATCAAGTACCAGAGTTCGTGACGAAGTTTCAAATTTGCATGTGCGAGGAACGAAGAAGAGAAGATGAGAAGCACAGAAACAGAGCATCGGGATGGAGTAGAGGAAATAAATAGAACAAATGAGCCCACATTTGAGTAAATGTGTTAAGTGAAAAAAAAAAAAACAAGGGGTAAAATGGTCAGAACACTACAGAAGGGAGTGTATGAACCAAATGAAGAGTGGAAAAAGCACGACCCTAAATAAATTGCTAGAAGAGATTGAAAAACATTGATGCGCTAAGCAAATTGAAAGCAAAGCTCCATTATGTCGAGTACTCAAGTATTACGCAAAATGTTAATGAAAGAACAGACAAGACACGCATGCCCTAATTTAATTTAAAACCAAATAGGAAATTACCTAAAATATGTGATTACCTAAGTTAAATCAAGAAATAACTTATACATAGGTAACTTCCTAATTAATAAATGGTTCCTTAATATGCAATTCTAAATTTGAAAGATAAAAGTGGATGCAGTCTATGCTAAATGCAATGCAATTTATTATTATTTTTTTTTTGTATTTGTTCAAAATAAGAAAGTTCCTTAAATTTATAATATGCAATATTCAAGCTCAAATAATCAGGTATTTGCCACATTCAAAATCTGAAATAATGATAATCAGGGATCTTGTCTAAGGTTTTAAAGATCGAAACCTCAACTTTTATGCGCTATTTGACAAAGGAAATTTCCAAATCGGGGTATCTCAAACCAAAGCATGTTAGGATTAAGATAATCCAACTTAGGAACTTAAATGTTCAGATTGAGTTTGGGGAATTATCTAATTTGGAACTTTGACTCTAACGAGAACGGCAACGAGGGGAATTCATGGTGTCCGATGTGGGGAGTTTGGTGGTGAGAATGCTTGGATGCAGCGGCGGTGACTGGAAGAACGCCGGAGGTGTTGTGAATCACGACCAAGGATTGGGCTCGGTCAGAGTTGGTAGATCTTGGTTGAATCTCTGAGTCTCTAAATCTTGATGCTCGATTTCTTTGATGGGGATGAAGGGTTGAATAACTTGGTGTTGTAGAGATCTCCTGAAAATTTCAATGCATTCCCACCAAGAACCAGCACATACTCACTTTTTTACGAGATTGCGCGTGGAACTCTCCTTTCTTGATCCAGCAGTCCGACAGGTTAACGAACATGCAATCATCGAAAACTTTCTACATGTTCCGCCTCCTTTTTTGCTTGACCAGGAGGAGCACTTACAACCTTCATTAGGTCGAGTTTGAATTAAGGTTAAGGGTTATCTGATAAGAGCTTGATCAGATTCGAAAACCATCTGAAGAATGGCGTTTTCTGTTCTTTTTCAATTAAGGCACGCTTGACTCTGCTCCGTAGCAGGAAAAAATAAAGGAAAAGGAGAACTTTATATGCGAGATGGTTAGCCATGGAGAACAGCAAGGTAATATATATTTCTACGAGTGGTAGAATAGACCACACGCCACATAATTATTAAATCAATCATGAACTTATTGTAAGAATGTCAATTTAGTACTAAATTTTTGAATTTTTTTAATTTATTTCTAAATTTTCTACTTGAAATTCTAATGTAGTCCTTCATCTCAATTGTTGCAAAAAAAAATTTACTGACGTGGCGTCTAATCATCCCGGCATCATACGTGACACACTAACATAGATAGCTTGTAGAGAGCCACATGGCAATTGGCCAAAAGGCTACATTAATTAGAATGTTCAACACTAAATTAATATTAGTATAATAACTTTAGGACTAAATTGATAATTTTCCCTGCTTCACATTAAAATTTTGGTCTAACGGAATTCCGAACGTTCTACATTACTCCTGACCGGAAGTCTTCCACATGCATAAATTATTAGAGAGTCCCAGTAGCTGTGTCGAAACCGAAAATCTGGTAAAGAACAGTCGAAATGTATTGTTCTTACTCATGCAAATTAGATACAATCGAAAAAGAAAAAAAAAAATTAGATAATCAGAGCAACAGATAGAATGACTTTCTAGTGAAGCACAACTCCGTTCCTATTTATTCACGAAACACAAACTGGTTCTAGGTCACCGACTGTCTGAACGTGCAACTACTAATGATCCGACAAAGGATAGGCATGGAGAGCCAATTTATTTAATGGTAACTCACCCATCTAACTTTTGATAGTAACTTACCCATCGAACTTGTTTCTCACGCAAATTCGTAGACCTCGTTCGGCAATCTTGGTGCGAGCATTACCTCGAGCGGCATCGCCTTATCGACCGTTATTCCGAATCCCTCCAACATATCCACCGGGGAATCATTTGGAGTCGATACCTCGAACGCGTGCAGGAACCTAGCGAGCATAGAGTGCACCGATTGAAGGCCAAAGGACATCCCGGGACAAATTCTCCTACCAACTCCAAATGGCAAGTACTCGAAATTACGGTTCTTCACGTCAACATCTTTTTGGAAGAACCTATCGGGCTTAAACTCCATGGGTTCTGGGCCATGCCCTTGGGTCGGTTGGATCTTCCACAAGTTGAAGATCAACCTCGTCCCTTTAGGGACGTGGTGCCCATTGATGAGGCCAATCTTCC
>JAGVVM010010769.1:0-14915 GCA_019149425.1 Psidium friedrichsthalianum
CCCTTCCCCATGCGCCATTATATTATATAATATCATATTAAAACAAACTCGTAAGTATATGGCATGCCTGCGACATCATAGGTCTTCATGCATGACTCAACATTGGGCTTCTCAACTCTCGATCCATCTCCCACAAGTTGGATCATGGAGATGTATTTAGTCTCAGTCAACCCGTGAATCATTAGCACACCGATTGGTATTTTAGGTAAGTGATGATTATCGACTTTGTTCTCATGTCAATCATTGCCACTTGTGTTATTAAAGAATTCAATCTCATAGATCAAATCATACTCATCAAGCGGGATTACCTAAAACAAAAGTTGCCCTTCCATTCACTGATTTGCAGCTCTATGTCTTGAGCAACACCCATGGTTGGAGCATCATCCTAGTTCACAGTTTAGAATCGATGTTTGATCAGGTCCACGTTGTGACACCTGGAATTTTGCCTAATTGATTAAATGTGACAACTGTATTAGGATCTATGTATTTGACATTAATGGACCGTGTCACATGATAAATTATAGGACTATAATGCTAATTTTTTATATTAACAGAAAATACCCAGTGACCGTAGGGTAATTTGTAATCTAATTTTAAGTGCTTAATGTGCATTATCATGTGATTAGGCCAAAATGGGAAAATCCAATGCATTGTCTGGCCACCCCTTGAAATTTACTCAAAATTTTATTCAATTTAGTTCAATGATTTACCCCAAAGTCCCATCATAGCTTGCCACCCCTTTGCCCAATAGAATTTTGTGTAAAATTGACTCTAACACTCAATCTCTCTCCGTCTCTGCCTCTATGTTCGACCAAACCCCCCTCCCTCTCCTTCTCACATTTTTCAAACGCTCATTTGTACTAAAACACTATCTAGAAGCTGAAGGATCAAAAGGCAAGTTCAATCATCTTTACTTTACACCTGTATGGCCATTTCTAGATCAAAGGGCTTTCTTTGGGGTTTGTCATTTAGTTAGTTCTAGTATATAGTGGAAATGGGGATGTTACTAAGCCTATAGTGTTGCATAGGGTAGATTTTGGCAAGGCAAGTCTAGAAATGGCCATGCATGTTTTTCATTGTGCGGTTCTAAGTTCGAATCTATTATGACCTTCATGATTTATTAATTTTGTGTAGTTTTCTATGGACTGATTTGATCAAAACTTTCTTCATAAGAGTTACTCGTAACATATTATACTAAAATATTATTCAATTTGAGAATTTTTGAAGCTCAAATGGTCTGTCTAATGACTATGTACCTTCATGATTTTTTGATATGTCTGGTGAAATCTACCATGATCTTTGCATGATCTTAATTTTGTATGATTTTTATTAAATTTAATTGGAATAGATCGTCTCATGAAAATTTTAGAAGATATCTGTTACTACAACATATAAAAATTATAGATTATTTTGAGCACTTTAGACCTGTGAAATGCTCATGCTTTAGATCACTCTACCCTGATTACTGGATAAGTGTTTTTTACTCAGATTGCTTGCTTTACTTCATTCGATACAAATTAAATTAGACCTTACATTTCTCACTAAAGTTGTTGAGTACGGTCTTGCATATGACATATTAAAATTTGGAGATTTTTTGAGCTAATATACTTGAGTAAAGATGATAATTTCGATTGATGTGCAAAACTATTTTTGTAAGAGTAGGTCACGAATATTTAGAAAAACTCCCTATTATGTGGGTCAAATGAAATAAATTTGTAACAAAATTATTTATCACACTTTAAACTAATTATCTGTGAATTTTTAGAACTTTTAGAATTTTTGGCAACAATATGTGATGCTAACACTTAGTCCATGAATTTGCCGAGTAGATATTGTATACTGAATGGAGGTATTTATTCAAGTGATATGAGGACTTTATAGGGATCAATATCTATGCATGCTAAGTAGTAGTAGATTTGGTTGAATGATTTGTGAAATTTCTATATAACATGGTATATTAAAACCTATATGCGAGTATGTAAGAGATGTGAAATGTACCTATTGACAAGGAACTCAATGATCCCTCAAGAGTTTAGGATGCCTTGCTGTTGTCAAGGGATCGATCAGGGATGCCTCAAGAGTTGAAATGCACAAGTGTTTGTAAATCTTGAAAGCTCCTTGAGCGGATGTCTAAAGGAATCCAAGAGCCTTAGCTGGGAAGGAAAATGTACCGTGAAATGGTAAATGAATACAGTTTGAAATTGTGTGCAAACTTATGAGTGCATAGCATGATTCATGTGTTATGTGAAGCCTATTGTTTAAAGATATTCGACTCAAATAAGTAACTATCTCTAATTGCTTGTCTTGGATGAATTCTTGATCGAGGTGCAAGTGGATTGCGCAGTGTAATGTTTAGATATTTCTCTTGCTTATGGCTCACTATTGTTGACATTTTAGATTCTTAGCCATGGATGTGCCACCTCATTGTAGCTATGGATGCATCCATTTGTTTTGAGGCTTGGAAGAATGATGTTATTTTTCCTGCGTCCACTTCAGTTTTTGCTCGCTATACATCCATCTTGTGGGTCAATGTAGGGTGTATACTATAATTTCATATAAGTTTATCTCCTTGTATGTTAGGTAGGGTGATTCGGCGTTGGGGCCCTTACATTTTGCTGATAATGGTGATGATGATAGAGGTAGTGACAGCAGACAGAGGAGTATAGCGACCTCGAGGAGGTGGTAAAAGATTAGATGGTAGGTACGTATGGAGGGGTATACATGTATACACATGTATACATACACATACATGTTTATTTATATGTAATACACATGCATGTGTATATGTGTATATACATATATATACAATATATGTAGTAAGCACACTTTTGTTTCGCATGATGCTTTCTATTAGAAGGGATTTAGGAAACGTTTTGGAAAACCCTCTAGGCATAGGTAATTAGGTTTATGTTTGACAGTGATGGCTAATATGTAATCCAACTCTTAATGTGTAGATATGAAATGAAGTATTATGCTAAAATATTCATCCTTTTAAATGTGACATTAAAGTATTATTTGTTTTTCATTTGCGCTAATAGTAATTGAAAACATAATCTAAATGAAAGCACAAATTAGAAAGTGGTGTACCCGGGGCATCACAGCTTTGCCTTCTGTTTTTGGTATCAGAGCATAGGTTGACCATGGAGTGATAAGATACGGTAGTGACCATATTGGTCAGGGCGAATACACATATTAAGACATAAATGCATGTGTTTGCTATTATTATTTTGCAAGTAACATTTGTTACTATAACTGATGTACTTATGTGATCCAAGTAACGTATGTTCTTATTAATTAGTATCTTTCAGTCATTCTAATGACTAGTGACCGATGTGCATGTGATGGTTAGATTTTTCATCGGAATAATTTAATGTTGGAATTAGGCGACATTGGATTGGATTATTAGTTGGAAGATATATTTTGGGGTGTTAATTTTATGGGACCATTAGTGAAATTTTATTTGAGCATTAGGGTGCAAATTGATCCCGATGCGAATTGCAGTTAAACCGCAAAAGGGCATTTTAATCGGCTTATGCACCTTACCCTCCACGTCCTTTCACCATTTTCCCCCAACTATAATCTTCCCTCACTCCCTCTCTTCTTTATTTCATTACCTCTCTCTCTCTCCCCCCCCCCCCCCCCCTCTCCATCTTCTTCTTTCTTGATTTTCTTGTGGACAACACTACCGAGGAAGCTCCTCTCTCTTTCTTCTTCTTCATTTCCTCTCATCTTCTTTAGCCAAGCTTTGTGATGCTCCCCATTATGGCTAGCGTTATCACCTAAAGAGGAATGAATAAGTAATTATAGGAATTTTAATAATTCAATGCGGAATTTAAACAGATATGCTCAGAACTTTGTTTAGATGATGCTATTGGAAAGATTTAAGAGATTCTCAAATGCACTTTCATGTGCAGATCTACTTTCACAAATATATATAAACAAAGAGCTTAGATAAAAAAGAATGTACATAGAGGATTCATAGTGATTCAGCTTTGTTTGGGCCTACGTCTACTCTTCACATCGATAGTCAATTGACTAGATTCACTAGCAAATAACTCATAGGTTACAGCTTAGTGAATTGACTTCTTATCTAACACTCTTACATTTATATGTTCTCCTCTAAGTATTATAGTATAGGATCAAAAGTATATGAATGATGTGAAGCTCTCTCATTCTTAGAATTTTGAATTTCTAGTCTCTCATATTTTGCCTCTTCAGTCTTTAGGTATCCTTTTATACTCCTCTATCCCAACTTCCTATTGTAAGATCTTTAGAGGATCACTTTCTAAACTTTCCCGTTTAAACAAGACTGTATACAAAGGATTTCGTAGTCGTTGAGTCGATAAAGGAAAGAATCCCCCTTTGGATCAAATCACCAATACAATCATGATCCTAGGTTTTCATAGATGGATTACTTTATTAGGTAAGTCATCCTTGTCTCCCTTATTTCACATCCTTGATTGATATTTATGATTGAGAATCTTCAAGCACGAATCCAGTTTGAGTGCTAGCCATTGTGATGATGTAATATATCAATTAAATTATCTTGAAATAGATTTCTTGATAATTTGACTGCTGCCCGTGAAATACTTCCTTAGAGCTTGAGATACATTACAACGTCTGGGCTCCTAGCACAATGCCTGAGCTTCTTGCTCAATCGTCTAGGCTCCTAGCACAATGTCTAAGCTCCTCACGCAACGTCTTAGCTCCAAGTAGCGTTTGAGCCCCTCAAAATATTGTCTGATCCTATCTTGCTAGATTCAATCCTATGTATCACACACCTTTGGATAATCTACAAGACAAGTATTTCATCGTATTAACTCAGCTATAAGAGATTACAAATTGTTTTGTCAACTTCAAACAACTTAGGGATTTTTCTTAACAATCTCCCTCTTTTTGATGATGACAAAACTATCCAAATGAATAAATCAATTGCTGTATAAGAATTTGTGAGTAACATAATGATTTGTCACCGAGGAAATTTTACTAAAATATATATAATGTAGAATTCTTTAGCAAAAATTGAGTTTTGGAAAAAAGATGAATTCAGTTTTGGCTTCGTTTTCAAGGGTAGGGCTCATCTTGGGCTGATTTCAGAACTTCTAGAGAGATAGGTGAAGATGAGGTTAAAAGGTCGTCTCAAACTGACGACGTTTGGGCAGCGAACGAGCGGCACAACGTAATGGAATTATGCTGAAAGGCCAAAACCGAGAGAGAAGAGCAAGAAGATATAGGGACAAAAGAAATCATATAAGGAAGAGAGAGAGAGAGAATGTATCTGAATTATTGTGGGCATCTTCATCGTTCACCGGCACTATTCATCAGTTGACCGGTAACATTTCAAAACATGGCGCCGATGGGATTGATGCGATTGATGTGATTGACAATGATTGATGAGACATTTCTTGAAATTCGTGCATTTTGGGACTGATCGGGCACAATTGGGACTGATCGAGGCTCAACCGCGATCAAAAAAATAATTCGGGATTTCGTCGTAAAATTTTTCTAGCCTCTCTAAAATTACTAATACTCTCTAGCCATATAATTCAAGTCAAATGGGGCAAATTGGTATTTCTCCCCTTTTTCTCACACCACAGAAGGCATGGAGCCTTTCAAGGCGATGTCCAAATTTCAACTGCGCTATTCATGAAAATTCGATTATCAAAACCGGTGTAGGGCACATTCATATGATAGCGACTCTAGTAAATACTCAGACTAACGGGCGGCTTTTAGGAGCTACGCGTATCGACCTGCAATTAGGTCCACGTACTTAAATTCCTAGCTAGCCATTCCCCTTTTAGTCATCTCGAAATGATCAATTCCGAGTGAGATTTAACTATAGTGCATCAATGAAATACATATCCATTCTATTACAAATTCCGAGAGTGGGTCGAATTTCAGGATGTCACAGCAGCTAGACCAGAGCAAGCTTGGTTAGTTAATCTATCTTCATATTAATCTTTTCCTCCATTGTGTTGATCTTCTTTTCTACTTGCTCTATTTCAAGGAGTGTTAACGGGTATTTCTTGTTCATATCATCCCTTAGACTCTGAGTGAGCAAGATCAACTGATCTTTCATTTGAAGCATTTGGATGAAGAGCTCAGTCTTCAGTTTTCTCAGATTGTCTTTATATTCACCTTGCTTCAACATAATGTTCCAGAGCTTCTCTATATCTGAGTTCTCTTCTTGATTCTCAATGGAATTGTTTCCATAAGATGACTCCCATGAGTCTTGACTCTTCTCTTGTGTTCAATTTCATCATCTATCTCCTTGTTCATTTGAGCAAATGATTTTTTTAGAGCTTTAATCCCTAGTAAGATGTAGTTGGGATCTAGCTTTTGTTCCTCTACTACCATCCTTACAAACTCTGCTCGTGCCATAACTTTAATAGAACTTTAGAAGATCTTGAACTCAGAAGACTTCTAAGTCGAAACTCTAATTTTTTACTCTATAAGTATCTTTCCTTTTTGTGAGCTAGTCTTCAGTTCTTTCTCGGTTGGGTTAGAAGCAAATTCTAAAGTTTCATCCTCAGAAGAAAATCCATTATTCTTTATTATTGCCTTCACGAGAATTTCATTTCCTCCTTTCAATCTTGTATCACAAATAGCTTTCATGATAATTCTAGCAAGTTTGATTTTTCTTTCTAGATAAAAGTTAGCTCGTTCAGTGGAGAAGGAAAGTACCGTATTTTTAAGTTGTTTAGTCTTTTGTTTCATCTAGTGCACAAGTGTTAGAGTAGGTGAAAAGAGGAACTTGTGTTGATAAAAAGTCAGAAGGTCTGAAGGAGATTGGACCAAAGGAAACTTGGAACATTATTCTAGCTTTAGATCAATTTCATTCTAAAGGTTTCCACCGTTTTGCCCATATGTTTTACCTTCGAAAAGGCAAGGCTTGTCTTTTTAGATACATTTTCCCTCAGCTTCATAAATTCTTAGACCATTTTATCTTTTATTTCATCAACCTCTTGAAACATAGTCTTGTACAAGTCTTGAACCTGTCGTTTCAATTCATTCTAGTAATACATATGTCACGCCCCGTACCCAACAAGCGCGCGACATCCCGCATATCGAACGCTACGGTCGATAAGATTGCGATACCCAAGATAATTGCCGACCAACTTTGAACCCTTTAAGTATACACCAGCGGAAACGAGACTTCCCAAGACATAGCATACATTAAGAGGGGTAGTGAGGGTAGAGAGAGAAAGACAACGAAATTAAGGGAACATTAACAATACATAAAACGTCCCTCAAGCGTTTACAAAAGGGATGGCTTTTCAAAATACATACCCAAGGCGAACATTACCCAAAAAAAAAAACTGGGGGCGGCAAGCCTATCTTTCCTTTTCCACAAAAATGATTGTCCTAGAGTCACTAGGCTATACTACCGATCGTCCATCTCACTAAGGTCGGACATCGAGGTCCCTTTAGATTCGAACTTCTCAGACTCAAGCTCCATCAACTCCTCCTCGCCTGGGTTGGAATCTATCACATTGGGACCCTTTTCCCAAAAGTAGGTCGCGGTCCACTCATAACTACGGTCTAAGATATGAAATTGCATCTTTAATAAAATCGTGAGATACTTCTCAGTAAGCTTACCCCTAAGTCCGCTTAGGACGTTACATACCCTCAGATCAACTCTAGACATGCATCTTAGGCTCTCACGACCAGTTGACCAATATTCTCAAGATAAAAGTTCAATAACAGGAACACTAGACTGGATCGGGCATGCGTACAGTTCAACAATTATATCATCTAAGCATGCAAGCAGTTCAGTAGGACTCATCAATGACAGATTCATTTTCACACGCATGCCATGTTCAAGCCTAATTCAGTTCAGCGACATGATTCAATTCCCTTATGGAATTTAAATTCGTTCTTCATCCGTATACAATAGAATGATTATGCAAACCATGCACGCATCCAAGTGTCATAATAGCTCAACGATAACAAGGTCAAACGCATGCACATGCCATGATCAAGGTTCGTTTTATATCAACAGCATACTCAGTTGTTACATGCCATGCCAACTCGTGCTTCAACCCGCATACATGCCTCACTGTGTGAAGATTCAGGTTGGCACTTCTCTAAAGATCCATGTGCCCGCATATACACCTCTAGTGTGCAAAAACCCAGGCACACAATAACATCCCGGTGCCTTAACCCACATAGCGTCAAAGCTAAGACCCAGGTTGACACCCTTATCACTCCAGCACCCCATGTCGTGCGCATTCAGATGCAATCAATCTTATCTCGCCGTTTTTCCCATTAGGACTTGCCCTCCAACTGTCTTACCCTCCGATTCCCCATGTCACATAGGCGCATCAGGACCCCACAACAATGCTCGACATCTGCCAAATCATGTTGCACATTCATGCCAGCATGCAGAATCACAATTTCACCACATGTTCAACCAGGCATGTTCAGGCAAATAATTCAATACAAATCAAAGTCGAGCAGATAAAGCAGTCATGCAGTCTAGGCAATCTTTTCAATATATAAACATATTCATGCTTGGCATTAAGATTCTTGGCAAAACAAAATATCTAAGCCCATTATTTCATTGGTCACGCACAACTTTACCTAAAGCTAGCCAAATCCCTAATTCGAGCCTCAACATGCTCATTTGGTCCTCACTTCATGAACTTCAATCTAGGACCCACATGGACAACCATTACATCATTAATCTTGCTCTAAGAATAGTACCTAAGGCCGGGACTAGTGCCTCCAATTACAACTTAGGCCCGTTTTTGCTCTAATCACCTCAAATCGCATTCTAATCCAACCCGAACTTAATGTACATCACTCAAGCCTTTCAAATCCCAACCTCACAGCCAAGGACATCTCTATTTCACTCGTGAACAGTAACTAGGGCTTGTGAATAGAGCCACTGATTTCTACCTTGGCTTGGTTTCACTCAAACACCTCAATTTCAAGCTCTATACCATCCCAATCTCCACACTCAACCCTCGAGTCTTTCAAAGCATCACATTACCACCATGAACAATCTTATTTCGCACATGAATAGAATCCCGACACCTCAAATCAGCTCAGTCAATTACTCAACCTTAAATTCCACTCTAGTCCTAAATCGATTTACCCAAAGTTGCGCCCTAGAGCTCAAACAACCCTCAAGCCTTCAAGACACTATATCATAGCCATGAATCACCTCAAATCACCCATGACCAACCCATCATTTCCTCAATTCGTTCCGGTCGAATGATCCACATCAAGTTTCGCACAAACCCTAAACCGTTTTACACTACACATGCACCTTAGAGTTCAACCAAGAAATATACCACGCCTACTCAAGAATTAGAGGTCGGCTTACCTTGTGGATGATGAGAATTCGAGAGAGAGACGATGGTACAAGGGCGGCCGCGAACGAGTCGGACGAGGACAAGACGACGGCTATGCATGGCCACTCTTGGCAGGAGGGACGGCGAATGGGCTGATCTTGGCGGCTTGGGGTGGTTCCTTGGCCAAGGTTGTGAGAGCTCGGCAAGGCGGTCAGTGGCGACAGTCCTCGGTCAGCGGAACGAGCAAGAGGGAGAGAGAGAGCCGAGAGAGAGAGAGATGTGAGAATGAGGGAGAGAGAGAGAGAGAGAGAGAGAGAGAGAGAGAGAGAGAGAGAGAGAGAGAGGCTTCTTATACCCTTGAATGAAGCTTCTTGAAGATGCTTTGGGTGATTTTAAAAAAAGGCATGATGTAACAATTGGTTGGTGAGTTGATGGGTAAGTGGGGTTAGGTAGCCTAAAGGACACTTAAATGACACATGATGGATGGGTTGATGGGTGGTTGGAACTGACTAGATTTGATTTTGATTGATTGAGAAGGATGATGTAACTTTGATTGATTTGACCGGCGCAATAGATTTTGATAACCGATGGGACCAATTTTTGGCTGTCAGTGAATTTTGAACAGAATGGGGCTGAACGAAGCCAAATGCAATGCTACACAAGGCCAAACCCTAATTGAACTCGAAACACCTCTACTGACGGCCTAGGGAGTCTACTGCAACCCGGGGCCGAAACGGTCATTTCCCACTTATTGCCTTATTTTCTTAAAATCTAGAGCGAATCGGCCAACTGCTAAGCTATTCGGGACGACATCCAAATCACCAAAATGATATTCACGAAAATTCGATTGTCCAAGTTCAGAATTTATTTCGTGGCCAAATTCATTAAATAGCGACTTTAGTAAATGCTCAGGCCAATGGGCGGCTGTTAGGAGTCTAAGTCCTAAGTAGCATTTCCCCTTTGATTATCCATCTTGGAGTGGCCAGCTTCGAGTGAGATTTGACTAAAGTGCATCAATGAAACACTTCCATTCTGTTTATAAATTTTGAATATGGGTTGAAAATTCAGAATGTCACAACATAATATCCTTAAGTAGTTCAAATGCAGTATTCTCTTCTATCTCCTTATCTTCCTTTTCAGTTCGGGTTCCTGTGGTGTGAGTTAACTCCCCCTCATATTACTTTCACTTTAGCAAGATCTAGTTCAACTCCTGTACATCTTCCTATTTTCATTAAGGAATGCATGGTATTCTTCTACCATCTCCTTGTGGTAAATTTCTTCTTCCTCTTTCAACTTGCTCTTTCATGTGTTGCTTACATAACAGCTTTTCTTTCTTTTTGAATTTTCAATGGAATTGCTCTAGTGTGAGAAAATCGTCATCTTCAGAGTCACTCACAGTATGCTTTAAATGATCAGATAGATTGTCCAGAGTGGTAACCCTGATTAGAGCTTTATGACATCCAATTTTTCGGAGCCATGAAGGATTTTGAAGAGAATCTTTTCGATGGAGGAGTTGTAAAGGATGATTTTGAGAATAACGATCTCAAAAAGGGTTTCAAGCAAAGAGAATGAGGATTTGATCTTTGTTTAAGTAAGTAATATGATGTAAGTATTTTTGGAAATGGAATGGTTTAAAGACTAGAAATAGAGATGATTTTTTTATGATTTCAAGATTGGGATTCAAATTCCAAAAGTAAAATATTTTGAAAAGATATGAATAATCATTTTTGGAAAGACAATATTCAATCAATTCAATCAGAAAAGACACAGCAAAACAATATTTTGCAAATATTAAAAGATTGAAATTATGCGCACTTAATTGTTGCCAAAATAATTACTTATGCGCCAAAAATTTGAATGATCAAACTTCATGTGAGTGTGTTCAAATGATAACCTACTCAGATGATTCTTTCAGTCTAGAGATTTTTATTTGTTCTTCTAGATAATGCCTGCTCAGATGACGCTTTGGTCTTTTGAAGTGAATATCATCTTCAGATGTTGAGCAAGCAGTTTGTGAGACTATGCTCTGAACTTCTCAGATGTTGTATTTTATTCAGAAGCAGATTAACTTGTCTTAATGATAACTTAAACAGGTATAATGGTAATACCCATTCTTGTCTAATGTACTCAAAAGTGCTTCTGTCTAGGGGCTTTGTAAATATATCAACTAATTGATGCTTCGAGTCAATAAATTGAATATTAACATCACTATTATGCATATGATCACGAATGACATGGTACTTAATTTCAATATGCTTAACTTGAGAGTGCAGAATTGGATTCTTAGTGAGGTTGATCGCACTGGTGTTGTCACACTTGATTTTCACATTTAAGGCTTCAACACCAAAATCCTCCATTTGTTGCTTCATCCATAAGGTCTTAGCACAGCAACTCCTCAAGGCACATATTCAATTCCTGCAGTTGATAGTACTACAGTGTTTTGTTTCTTTGAGTACCAAGACACTAGCATGGATCCTAGAAGTTGACATGTTCCCGAGGTGTTTTTCCTGTCCAATTTGCAACTTACAAAATCAGCATCTGAGTAGCCATGTAAGATAAGATCTGAGGTCTTTGGATACTATATCCCATATTATGATTGGTTCCAATATATTTTATGATCCTCTTTACTGTAGGGAAATATGATTCCTTAGATCTGATTGAAATCTGGCATGCACAACACACGATAAAGATAATGTCAGGTCTCAGATGCAGTAAGATATAATAGAGAATCGATCATATTTCTATATAGCTTCTGATCAACTTGTTTGCCTTGTTCATCCTTATCAATTTAGATGAAGAAGAACATTTGTGATTCAATTTTCTTACAATTTCTTGATCAAACTTCTTTACAATTTGTTCGCATACTTCTCTGATGTATGTGAAGGTTCCTTGTTTTTTTGATTCACTTGAGTCCAAGGAAGAATGTGAACTCTCCCTCATCACTTATTTCAAACTTACTCTACGTGATCCTGAGAGAAATTCTTGTAGAGATTTTTTTGTTAGAAGAACCAAATATGATATCATCAACATATATTTGTATAGACAAGATATTTTTACCTTCCTTTTTGATAAATAAAGTTGTGTCTACTTTAACCTTTTCAAGACCTTTACCCACAAGGAAATTACTTTACCTTTTATACCAAGCTTACGGTGCTTGTTTGAGTCCATAAAAAGCTTTTTTTTAATTTTGTAGACATGATTTGAGCTCTTTTGGATCTTCAAATCCCTAATGGTTTTTTTGCACGTACTCTTTTTCTTTGATGTACCCATTCAAAAATGCATTCTTGACATCTATCTGATACAGCTTGAAGTCATTGTAGCAAGCAAATGCTAGGAGTAATTTAATAGATTTCAGTCTCAGCTACAAGAGTATATGTTTTCACCATATCAATTCTCTCTTCGTGAATGTATCCCTTTGCTACAAGTCTTGCCTTATTTCTGGTAGTTTTGCCATTGTCATTCAAGTTGTTTAGGAATACCCCTTTTGGTTCCAATAATTGGATGATCCTTGAGTCTTATGCATAAGTTCCCAAACTTACTAGATTAAATTGATATAGTCTCTTGTTGCATTGCCTTAACCCAGGTTTCATCTGCAAGAAGCCTTTTTCAATTCCTCTGGGTTCTATTGTAGATATAAGTACAAAGGTATTTATGGTATGCTTGATTTTGGATCTGTTTTGATTCCATCTTCTATATCTCCTGTCACGCCTCGAACCTTCACGAGCCCGCGACATCTCACAACGACGATCGTACATGCAACTCTCAGAACTGTCACCGGACCTTGAAACCTTAATATCTAAATAAACGCTAGCGGAAGCAATACCTTACCCCTGACAACGAATGAGCAAGGACTAGCGCAACCAGAACACCTCATATAATTACATAATCCTAGCTCCATATTACACTTGAATGTCACCTTTACAAAGATTAACAACAACAAATAACCCAAGGTGACCACATTCATCAGTAACCACCGATTCACCATTATTGTCCTTGCCAATTGGGTAATTCGCCATCTGGATATCAAAAAGGGGGTCCTGCCATGCTTAGTGTTTCTCTCGCCTGAAATAAATGCGTTCATGGGGGGGGGAAGGCAAGATAATACAACTGCTTTACTCTTCCCACTATTCCTTTGACGCCTCGGTGTGAAAACTTGGTTTCTTTGCGCTTTCTGCCGCTATCGACCTCCGCTTGTCGAGTGTTACTCTTTCGAGTTGTTTTGTATCTTATATTACGCCGCTGCATAAGTGGAAATGTCGATTTCCCGTTATTCCTACTCGCCCTATTTTTAGGCATGCAGGCCCGTGTCATATGCTTCGCCAACCCTTTTCTGAGAGAATTTAAGATTGTCTCACTCCTTGCAACAGGGCCAGTCTAAATGGCCATCCCAGATGTCCCAGCGACCTCCTCGCACCACTCTACTACTCATCTCTTTGCTTCCCCTTTTCCGCGCTTCACTTACTTCCAATCTTCTATTTCCCTTTCTGTTATTCCCTCGGTCTTTTTTTACCAGCCACAAACAAACAATACAATATATATACTAGCACCTGGAAGATGCCATACATTAACATCACATCACATTATAAAGACAACGATAAAAAAAAAAATTCACTCCTATATAAAATCATTACCCATCCATCGGAGCGTATGATCATCATAAGCCACACTCACAGACGCCGAATCCATTTTGTCTTCATGAGGCCACAAATTGCTTACCACACCATTTGCATTGGTTTTCACTGATTGTACGGTCCATAAAATGAGTGATTCATCTTCGGTAGCAAACCCTCCGCCAAACATTCAAACATACATTTTCAAGCTCGAAGATTAAAAGCTAATAAAATTTTAAGATTGAAGTGACAACTCTCGAAGACTTCGTATAATAGGGTTGCAAATTCGGTCATCCTACCTTAATCACTTAATAGTATAGACCTACCCCTAACTGGCCAAATGCAATTATAACGATATCAACGAGGCCTTTAATGATAGAAATGATGTATCTCTCCCACTAATCATATTCGATCATTCATAAAATGCTTTTTTCGAATGTACTTATGCCACACTAGCAGTACCTACCTAAAAATCACTGTGATACAGTTAGGGTAATCTGATGGTTAGAAAAAAGCATAGTAAATGCTTATGTAAGTCAACTACAATTCGAAACATGTCACAGTCACGTGACACGCTCTAGGCTATAAACCATACTATCCCAAACCAGGAGTTGTGGAAGTTTGGGTTGAGCAGCGAACAGTTGTAATATTAACAAAAAGAAAAATGCTGACAAACGTCGCATTTTGAGACTTGAATGGGATACGGGTGACCGCCGTAACTTTTCAAGCATATACCAAACCAGCACATGCAGCACAAGGGCTAGCGTCACGAGTTTCGGGCCTCCGGCAGAACTCGACGCTATATCTATATGAGGTATGGAGTATAGTTCATATTCCACATCAAAATGCAGGGTCTAGGCTAAGACTTTTGGAAGCAACGAATGATAGATGCACTTTTAAGTCAGATCTCGGTAATTCTCGTGCTAATTCGATAAAACTCTCGGCACCCGCTGGCACTCTGCAGATTGAAGATAGCGGTCGGTCATGAAACACTAGCTGATACGTT
>JAGVVM010010770.1:0-12326 GCA_019149425.1 Psidium friedrichsthalianum
TTCTCGCTCCTTACGTTGTCATTTCTCAATCACTTCCTCAAATCTGGCCTCTCTGTCTCTATATATAGTCCATTGTGGGGCGCTTTCTCGGACCAAGCCTTTGTCTCTCTCGAGTTTCTCCAGCAGCGCCACTTGATATTTCGCTCTCTCTCAATTATAGCTTGACGCCTCTCTTTCTCGGTCTCACGGCTGTGGCTTCGCCTTTGTCGGTCTGTGGCTCACTCTTAGGTACTCTCTCTCGGTCTCACGGGTTGCGGCCTCGCCTTTGTCGGTCTGCCGCCAATCAGCTCATTCGTAGGTACTCTCTCTCTCTCTCTCTCTCTCTCTCTCTCTCTCTCTCTCTCTCTCTCTTATCGGTTTCCATTTCCATCTCTTCATCGAGTGTTTCGATTTCGGTAATGCTGTGATTTTGATTGCTTCTGTCGGATGTGCGAAATGGTGGGAGCGACCGTCGGTGGTAGTGCGGATAGAGGAGCTGTAAGGAGCTCCCTCCGGTTGCCTCTCTTAATCTCATACACCTGCGGAGAGATAGAGTGGAGGACCGGTACTGGGGCTGAGCAAAAGAATCCAACTGCCCGAACCGACCGGTTACAGGCGGTCTCGCCGAACGGTCCGGTTCCCGCTTTTCAAAAATTAGAACGGGTGAATATCGGTGTTTCCCGACGGACGCGTCCATCCGGACAGCCGAACCGATATATTATTACACTTAAATATCCTAATTAGTATGCTTGCACTTTCGCTCTCAGGGAGTCACGACTCAGGCCTCTCCTCTCTCTCTCGCGGCGACGTCCCCCTTTTCCTTTCCGGCCTCCTCCTCAACCTCGAGATATCCATCCTCCTGGTAAGGTTTTCTCTTTCCCACGCATTTTCCTCTTCTGCTTGGTCAATTGAAAATTGGAGCGATTAGAACCGGTCTTATATGCTTTTTTTAACATAATGAATACGTAAGTGAGGAGATTCAACCCATGACCTCCACCTTAAAGTAGCCAATAAAACACACACAACCAACAAGACTTTATTAGCCATAGACTGATAAAATAGCATATAATATTGATTATGCGATGCTTCGACCACTGGCCTCACGCGGCAAGTCCCTCTTGCTGTAGAAATCTCCTCAAGGACCACAAAAACAAGTCATCGGCTACATGAATCCGTTGTATCAGATGGGGGACGAAGGAGCCGATTCACGGACTGCAACATGTGACTTCGACGTCTTCTTGAGCTTTCGAGGACCCGACACTCGCGACACATTTGCAGATTGCCTTTATGTGTACATGAACCGCACGGGAATCCGCATTTTTAGGGACGAGGAAGCGTTAGGCCAAGGCAAAAACATCTCGGAGATCTTGGGAGCAGTAAAACGCTCCCAAATATACATTATAGTTTTCTCCCGAGGCTACGCTTCGAGTCGATGGTGCCTCCGAGAGCTGTCATGCATGGTGGAGTGCACTCGCCAATCCACGGGCAAAGAGATACTACCAATCTTTTTTGACGTGGAACCCTTGGATGTTAAGCTTGAAAACGGAGCTATACAATAGCGCCCTAAACAAGCATGAGGAGGAACTTGGCGGCACTGAAGTGAAGCCTTGGAAGGAGGCTTTGACAACGGTGGCTAGAATCAAGGGATGGTGTTTGAAAGGTCAAAGGTACCGACTGATCTTCTTTTGTTCATCTGTCTATATATCTATTGGGTCATTGTTGTATCTACCTTCCTGTCGTGTATTGCGCACACAAGCACGCTTGTTTGTATACATCATTTACTACGACAAGGCTAAAACTATCTACATGCTGATGAACTCCAAAGAGAAAGCCTTACTCGATACACGTGGAACGGAAGACTTATGAACATCCATGGCAAATACCACATGAAGAATACATAACGGCACGCTGATTATCTTTATATGCTTTTAGTTGAAATCCTAATTGGTTATACATAGTCTTATGTCCAACAATTTCGTGAGTGTGGCAGGCATGGCAAGGTCATTGCCGACATAACTGAAAAGGTCTTGCAGAAGATCACAATAAGGAAAAGATATTTGCCCACAGATCTGGTTGGAATTGATGATCATGTAGAAGCCATAAAGAAACTGTTAAGTTGTGATACTGGTGGCGTACGATTTGTCATTATCCATGGGATAGGTGGCATTGGAAAAACAACTCTTGCTGAAACAGTGTACAACCAACTCTTTCCTCAATTTGAAGGTCACTCGTTCCTTTCGAACATCCGCGAGTCGTCTTCATGTCGTGGCATCCTGAAAATGCAAAGAAAATTAGTAGAGGATCTTTTCGGTTTCTTGCTTCATGAAACCACCGACTTTAAGGAAGGAAATAATATGATCAAGGAATATTGCCTAACAAGCGTGTCTTACTTGTTTTGATGACATGGATGAAAAAGATCAATTTATGAATCTAGTGATGAATTCTTACTCGTATGGCCTGGGGAGTAGGATCATAATTACAACCAGAGATTTTCCTGGGACCAATGTGGATGGATTGGGAGAAACTAGGTTTGGACATATTTTTTTCGTACGAAATGAAGGAAATGAATTTTCACCATGCTCTTTTGCTTTTCAACAAGCTTGCTTTCAGCACAGATTCGGCTCCTTGTGATCTTTATGATCTTTCAAGACAAGTTGTTGAGCTCACCGGTGGACTTCCATTGGCAGTTGAGGTGATAGGTTCACATCTTCGTACCATAAGTAAAGCAAAGTGGACGACCACACTGGACAAGTTGAAGGAAGTGCCTCACAAAGAGGTCCAAGAGAGGTTAAAGATTAGTTATGACGCACTTGGATGTGAGGGGCAACAAATTTTCCTGGACATTGCATGTTTCTTTGCTGGCAACAAAAAAACTAATGCAATGTATATGTGGGAAGCTTGTGACTTTTACCCAGAAGTTGAAATTGACATCCTCATCCGTAAGTCCTTGATCAAGATTGATCATGATAGAATATCATGCATGATCAGTTAAGAAATCTTGGGAAGGAGATTGTTCGTCAAGAGAATATCAAAAACTATGGGGATCGTAGCAGATTGTGGTTTCTCGAGACGTCCCAAGCGAAAAGGTAAGTAGTAACAACACCATTTTATTCCTTCCTACACTTCTACGTGTCTAGAGTTCATCTCGCTTGCACATTGCCTTCTTCATTTATTACGAATTAAGAACCCCGTAATAGAAAAACTTGTAAATCAATTATGTTTTCCGTTAAAGAAATTTGCTAATTATCTCTCTTTTTTTTCCCACGAATAATTAGTGCACCCATTCCCAACATTATTTAAATAAGATAAAAAAAAAGTGGGTTTAAAAGACCAGTTGAACTTATCCATTACATAATCATACCTATCCAATCTATCTTTTAACTTTGCAAGTTCTCTGATTGGTATATGACAGAGGTTATCTATTTTAATATATAAAGTGGCGAAATCTATCTTGTTCTATCTAGATAATCTCCCATTCAAAAAAAAAAAAATGTCTTTAGGTTTCATGTGACTGTTGGGTCTCGACAGTACTATAACGGGTTCGTTTAAATTATATTTCCATCAGGGAACGACAAATGTGGAAGCACTCAAACTAAGGAAATCGGGACAAAATTTCACACGCAAAGATTTTGCAAATTTCACGAACGCAAAGTTTCTAAAACTGGATGGAGGGAACTTTGGCGAGGACTGTGAGGATATTTTGCCGGAGCTAAGATGGCTTTGGTGGCGAAATTGTCCTTCACGACTTCAAGCAAACAACTTGGTGCTGGATCACCTAGTTGTTCTCAAGCTTTCAGGCAATATCACCACAGAAGAATGGTGCGGATGGGCAGAAATCATGGTATGATTTCACCCGATTCATTTTCTCTTCAACTAATTGTCTTAGTATATGATGACATGCACCTCCTTTGCAATGCATACGGAATCCTGATAGTATGAAGTTGGTTTCTGTTTTGCAGGTGGCAAGTAAACTAAAAGTCCTGAAATCGCGGGATCTAAATCTTTGATCAAAACTCCTTGCTTCTCTGAATTTAGGAGTTTGGAGAGATTGGTTCTGAAAGATTTCGCGCAGTTGGCCAAAATTGATCGATCGATTGGTGAACTACAGCGGTTGGTTTACTTGAAATTCAAAGGGTGTCCACGTCTTAAAGAGTTGCCCGAGGAAATTGGTCGTCTAACTGCCTTGAAAGAGCTCATCTTGATCCAGGGTTTTAGCATTCGTTATTTACCAGACTCGATCGGCAATCTAAGAGTTTTGTCAAGGCTAGTAGTGGAGATACAGGACTAGTTGAACTGCCGGTAACAATCAAAGGGCTGGTGGGTCTTGAGCACTTGTGTTTGGTGAATTGTACTAGTCTAAATTCGCTGCCAGATACTGTTGGGGAGTTAAGTTCGTTGGCTGAGTTGGATCTCTCTGGGACAACCATTGGGATCCTGCCTCGTTTGATTTGGAACCTAGGACATCTGAGATTACGGATGAACAGTTTCGGGATAAGAAGGCAACTGACGAGGGATTTGCTTATCCAGGGCGACAGTGCTTGTCATTTGCCACACTCGATGGTCAACCTAAAAAGTTTGTCAAGCCTACTAAGGGAGAATACAAGATTAGTCGAATGTCCGGACAGAAGAAAGGGGCTCAAGGATCTTGTGAACTTGCGTTGTTGAGTTGGACGAGTCTAAAGAGATTGACAGAGTGCCATCTATCAACGACACATATCAAGGAAATACCTCCTCTGACTTGGAACCTCGAAGATCTAAAACTGTGGATAAACAATTGTAAGATACGAAGACAACAGATGAGGCATTTGCCTCTCTTGGAAGATGAAAAGGATTGCCTGTACCCTCGAAGAAAGGATCTACGGAGCTTCTTGGTTGAGTTAATCTGCAAACAGGACTGCGAACGTAACAGAAGTCTGGACCTACGGAGCTTCTGGGCCGACTTAATCTGCAAGAAGCACCGCAAACGGGACCGCGAGCAGGACCTTATCTCCCATTGTTAGGAGGCGACTCTAATCAAATCAGGTGGTGTGGTGATGACTTTCGAAGTTTTTGGGCTCTTATAATGGTCCAATCTTTGATTTGCACTCAAAGATGGTTTTTGTTTTGGTCGAATCACTCAGAGATTGCTCGAAAGCCGATACTGTGCCAACTAATATTGAACAGAACATGGAGGAGGTAAAAATTCAGTTTGGTGAGTCATGTATAATGCTTTATATCTCATAATTCCTTCTTTTGTATTTCTGGTAAGTGAATACTTAATCAATCTTTTCTTGTTGTTAGATATGTGCTTCTAGTAAGTGAATACCAAGGAGATTACTATCATCAAGAAAGCAGAAAAAATTGAGTTTGGTAAGTCATATATTTCTTTTTTATCTTGTAATTCCTTCTTTTGTATCTCTAATAATTGAATGAATGCTTGACCAACCTTTTCTTGTTGTTAGATATGGATTGTCTTTCCGAGGAGATTATTATCGATAAATAGAGATTAAAAGTTGAAATGGAATGAATTTATAATGGTGAGGTATTCTACTAATTGTTTGAGTTCAATGTATAGTAATTTTAATTTGAAACTATTGTTAAGTGATTAGCTGTATTTGTTCCTGTTTTGTTTTCAGGTGGTGAGAAGTTGAAGCACTCTTTTGTGGATGAACGAGGAATGAAGTTCTATGATTCATGTTACATGCTTTGTGTAATTTTCTTTTTTTTTTTACTTATCTTACTTTTAGGATATGCTTATTCAAAACTTTGTATAGGTTGTTACTAAGTTTGTTGTGTTCAAGAGCCCAAGACTTATGTTAATGTTATTGTTCTGTTGTTCACAAGAGTTCTCTTATTTGATTTCTTGTTATGTGATAACTCACACGCTCGCCGCTACATATGTTGAAGTATTTTAGCTAGTCACATGTTGATTTTGTTTTATGGATTATTTTACAAGTACAAATTAGTATTCTTGATTCACAAAAGCAACGATACAGAAAAAGAAAATAGAGAGGCCCAGTTTCTGGATCGGCCTTGGAACTGGCCGGTTTGGTTCGGGGCTAGTTCCTAAGGAAACCGGTTCGGTTGTCGGTTTCACAGATCGGAAAGCCATTCTGATAGGCTAAATTCCTTGGTAGAGATAAGAACTTCAGGACTCCATTAGAATGGGCGACTTTTGGCATGGGCCTGGGAAAGCCACTCAAGGCCAGGGTTTCCGCATCTAGAAGAAGCTTCAGGAACCGCATGCTTCACCGACTGAACAGGCAGGGGTAGATTGCCAAGAGGAAGCGAGATCTATCTTTGGTTATGTTAGGATAACTACTTAGATAAGCGTTTGCTGATGTATACGTGGTACTTCAATGCTTTGCTGGTGCGGTATGCGCCCGTTTCCTAAAACAATAGCTGAAAATGTCGTCAGTACGTGCTGGAACAGACTTTGCCTCTCCATAACAGCCCACTTGATGTTAAGCGAAATAGTCGCAGGATTGAGGGAATCCACCTTGGTCGTAGTGAAGCAGTTGCGCGAGGCCATCGACAACGAAACACCTCTGGCCGAGAAGTCTATCTATTCTTCGAAGACATCTACATTCACTTGCTCCCAAGTAAGCCAATCTTTTCTTTTTCTCCCCTCGGTTTGTCACTGATTCCTTACCAACCAGAGAATAGTAGCCTCTTCCTCGATTGAACCCGGGTGATAGACCTTACTCGTGCTGGCTATCTTCTCTGTCTTAACCATCTTTCAGCGAAGATTGCTTCGAAGGGTGAACTGAGAGGCTAAATGATAATAGACGGTCTTTCGGGAGGGACTACGGATGAAGAGCTGTACAGCTTACCAAATTGCGAGGAATGGATGTCGCTTTAAATTCAGAAAGCTGCACTCTATACAGAACCTGCTGGGTACCGACTGCGGTGCGATCACATCACGCCATGAACATTTTTCCCCCCCGTGTGTATAAATCAGCGCGTTGAGTACTGCTGCAGTGTGATACTGACGCGAAAATGCAACTCCGGCGTATAGAAATTTAACGTGAAAACCCCAGTTAGGAAAAACCCACGGGCGGGATCGCCAAAAGCTTCCACTAGAGGGTTACACAAAGTATCATCAAGGTAACTATCTTCCAAGACAGCAACAAAGCTCATTTCAAACGTTTGGCACCGGTTAACACATAGCACACATCTCCACAACCGATGTCACAGAATTTCATGGAAATGAAGATTCAAAATGCTATCCGAACTTTTGGCAAACACGACTGGCCTCACTTTCTTATCTACGCCCATTGTATCTCACACACGGGCACTTAGTTTCCTCTCTATTTTGGCTCCTATCCTGTCAGGCATTTCCATGATATATTACGTGTATTATATAATGTTTCGACGTGTCCTCACAGTTAACTAATGAATTTACGTCATTACAACGAATCTTCGTAACAAAATGTGAGAGAATCGTAGAAATAGTTAGAGTACCATACACCAGTGTATCTTAAAAGTTCAGCTCGTTCTCATCTCCTCTCTCTCCGGTCTTTGCCCCCCTTTTTTTTTTTTTTTTCATTTTTTGGGACAAAACATCATATACCAATTCCACGTAACCGGAAAACACGATGTCTCAATGTTCCAGCCCAAACCTGAAAAACATGATGTTCCAGTTACCCGCCCAACGGTCCTCAGCGCAGCATCTTCGAAGACACCAGAAATTCAAAAGAAACCGATTTTCACAGCACAACCTGCAACTTTCCACACAAATCTCTATCATGCAGCAAACACACAAGCGCCCGGATTGGGTTCGTGCATTGCTTTAAGAGGGTTAGGGTATGAGCATCTTACCCATATTCCGAAGGAGGTTTGACAATCAAAAAGAGGACAACTGCAATTTGTAACATATCAGGACAGTTGGTGCAATGGCGACCCATAGGATTCATTTTTCACTCCAGTCGGCCAGTGCGATGGATTCCTGAACTGAAAATGTCTGGCAATCGTCCAAGCTACTCATGAAGGAAGTACGTGACGTAGTCATTTCATTTCTTCACTTGTTTTGCAACATAATCTACGAGCTTAGTTTTGAAAAATGACAAGTTCATGGATCAAGGTTCGAAATGCCAAGATGACTACTATAGTTCTAAGAAAACCGCAACTCATCAAGAAATTTCAGCGAGATCTCACCCAATGTAAACACGGGGAAAAAAGGCAGCCTTACACGATTTGGCAAGTAAAACAAGTTATTATGTTTCCATCTTCCAAACTAACGCCACCGATAATAGTAAGAACATGTATGTGAGTACACCCAATTAACTAGATGCTGTACACAAGCTTTGCTTCCAGGTCTCCCATCTCCCAAAAATGTAAGGCTCGCAGAATCTCAGAAAGATAATAAATCGTACTAAGGTTTCAGATGATCCTAAACATTATCCACGTTCACTGTCTCCTCCACCAGCACCTTAAAGAGAAAAAACTCATATAAGAAGCAATCACAACCATTATTTCCTCCACCAACCAAAAAAAAAAAAATCCAAGACGATGGGGATCTCTAGGGATCTACATGTCATGTCCGACACCTTCTGATATGCGACCGACCCGTAGTCAGCGCTCTAGACAAGCCAGCGATACGCGAGTCCAGCATCCCGACACATCATTTTGACTCGCACGGGTCAATTTTAAACATTTTTCATAAATTATGAATCAAAATATAAATTTATCAATATACATATATATATATATATATTTGTCATATACTCATCCATTCCAAAATTAATGTACTCAGCTAGCCCAAAAAAAGAAAAAACTAATCATGATATAATAGAAGAAAAAAAACTCACCGCTTATATTATTTATCATATATATATAATATATATTTAACATATAAGATGTTGGAATTCTCTAATTTTTTTTAGAATGACATCAGCATGTCGCGTCCTGTGTCGCGTGTCGGTCTCGATGCTACTTAGGTCATTAGTTCAAAACTTATAGTTCCGCAAGACAAAAGGAACCAGAGAGCAAGTGTAACCATTTGCAAGACTAAATTGGGGGAACATTAACTCATTCAAACAAATCCCGTGAAACAGCTCTATCCTCTCTTCCTATTCGCTATAATGCTGAAAAAAGATGGAAACATACCTGAGAATAAGAATTCTTATGAACACTGGGCAATGGTGCTATTGATAAAGGCAAGCCTTTCATTTCAGCCACCTCATTTCCTGCTGAAGCAAGCTCAGCTAATTCAGTGTTCTCTTCTTCAATATCAGCAAGCTCGTCAATAGCATGAGCAGCCATTCCAGTTGGTGGTAGCGTCATCCCAGTCAGCAGTCCTTTAGGTGGACCCTACGATTGAAATAAAAAGAAATATATGTTGAGCACGCAGTCGCAAAGTTCTAATAACCAACACAAAAACAGTAGCATCATCTCAAGTACAAATCATCTGATGAATTAAGAACAAAAAGGAACCTTATCTGCGGAAGAAATGCTAGAAGATACAGTTTTCTCTCTCTTACTCTTGCCTTCATCAACTTGCTTAGAACCATTCTTTTGTCCATACTCTTCTTCAACTTTGTCATCATTCACTTGAGGATATGTTTTCCCCTGTGAGAACTTCAGTCTACCTGTTTCACGATGATATGCCACAATCACAAATTTACAAACAAATGCAAGCAAACAAGAAAAATGAGTAACACCACACATGAGACCTACTCGTCGCATAAAAAAATTATCCCGCTAGTTTCTATATGCTCCAAACTTCAGAGAATGCAAAGAGTTCCATCTTTCAATGACTCCGGAATTTACAAAAACGTACTTATCATGTCAATGATAGTTGATGTTTTCCTGTACTAATGCGTTCCCTAAATAAATGTCAAAATTGTGAGCCCAGATCCTCTGATCTTTAGATAAACCAGAAAAACATATCCTAACCTCCCTTTTCAATTCTCGATACCACTTAAAAAACTAACGGAAGGTTATAGATCCCACTGATATGGAAAACCTTTGTAATAAATTGTATCCTCAGCTCCCTTTTCAACGTGACATTATTTTCCTAAGTCAAAAACAAAGAGGAAGTGAAACAGATAGGAAGAACAATGCAGTAAACAATAGCAATTAGCATACTCTTTGGGCTAGCGACATAATTCCCATTAGGCTCTCCATCACTGACGATGTTGACACTCGAGTCCTCTTCATTGTTTCCCCCACCCATAGCATCCATGCCAAGCTGGTCTCCCAGAGTATGAAGTTGGAGTTCTGATCTGCAAAATCCAGAATAATGACAAAAATATGAATAAGAGAAATTCTCTGAATCTGGAAGCAATTTGAAATGCATGGAATCAAGCATCGCATAGGTAGCTCAAAGATGAAAAATAAAAGAAAAGAGCTTTTGCCTTTTCAGTTCATCTTGTGATCGTGAATATCGCTGATGTGCTTTGACAAATTTCTTGATCTTTGATGTGATCCTGAACATCCAAACATGTCAAAGTAAGACCAGGAAAGGAGGAGAAACAATAATACGCAAGCAATATATTCCTAACAAACATGATGCATCATGCAATGCCAGAAAAGGGCAGACTTGCTGCTTCCTACCTTTTGCACTCTTTCTTTTCTTTGTGCAACTGACCTTCGAGCTCCTGAATTTTAGAGGACAGACTATCTGCCTCTTGAAGTTGCTCGTCCAAGTACATCTTCATATTCAATAAATCCACACAAGGCTAGCAGTTATTAAAACTATGAAACGCATGAAATAAATAAGGGAAAAAAAACAAAAAACAAAAACCTCACCTCTTGCTGATTCTTGTGGTGTTTCAGCATGCTGATATCTGACCTCACCTGCTTTAACTGCATATCCAGTTCCAAGATCAAACAAGCAAAACTCCCTCTGAGGAACACACTTTAAGAAAAAATTCTAAACTAAGACTAGGATATCAAAGATTTCACTTACCTGCTCCAGAAGGGCATACTTGGATTGGGATGATGTAGATTTCCCTCCTCTTTCTCGATCTTCAGCCACCTCTGGAAGATTGAGATCTGAAGTGTCACTTTGACCATCCAAATGCTGCTTCTTCCTGCGCTTTCTATCACTGCAGTTTAATAATGAGCTCAAATATAAGCCTATGACAAAAATCATCGCATAAATCAAGAAGTACAGCAATAACCCAGCCCATCATAAAAATGACGGGTACTAACATATAGAAAATGCAAAACCAAATAACACAATAACCAAGAAATGCATGTTAGAGCATGGAAAATAAGGTCATGAGCCTGATTTATTCATTTTGGTCAAGTGCTAAGGCTGCAATAGGTATTCCGTATTTAAGTCTGGATAGGATAACAAATTATCCTATCAGGTATTTGGCGATTTGGCAAAGCCCTCTAGACCGGATATACCCGAAAAAATGTCAGATAAGAAATCCGAGATGAAGTGGGATAAACCCTGGATTAAATAAAAAAAAAACAGTTATCTTCCAACAATAAAAAGGGTGGAGTGACAAGATTGGATGCTATTTCATCGGTCACCGCGCAAGGACCACCACCACAACATTCGATTGACCATCAACCAATTGTCGTCGTCTACGACCACCGCTGATCATCATCCAGCCAACTAATCGTGTTCCGACAACTGAGGGTGACAAGGAGCCTGAACTCAGCATTGTGCCCAGAATCGAATACCATGCATGCATTCTGTACTTATCAGATCTGGATCCCTTGTCGAAGCCTTTCAGTTTATAATTTATAAATTCAATGACTCTCAGGGCTGATACACTGGTCTGACGTACAATTCTTTGAGCCCACCAAGTTTGCGGCAGTGTTGAACTTGCAAAACAAGCTGCAGAAATGATTTTTAAGCAGGAATTGGATAACCCTGCTGCTTATATCTTGCAATCAAATATGTATGCCTCAGAAGGTCTATGGGAAGATGCAGCAGCGATCAGAAAGAAAATGAAACTGAAATGTCTTGCAAAAGAAGCCATCAGTAGCTGGATTCAAGTGAAAAATATAGTTCGCAAGTTCTATGTGGGTGACACTTCACACCCAAAGGCACTGGAGATCTATGATGGACTGGACCAATTGGCTAGGTGAAATAGAGAAACTGGGTTATGCTTTCAATACTGAGTTGGTTCTTCAGGATGTGGAGGAGGCACAAAAGGAACAATATTTGCTCCAGCACGGTGAAAAAATTGATGTTGTTGTTAGCCTTATAAGCACCTCCAGTCTGAAATCAGAATTTGACCTTTGACGTAGACAGGGGGTCATCACCCAACCCTCACACAAGGTTAGCATTGACAACGGCAATCGCGAGGATGCAAATCAAGAGGGCAACATGGGATAGAAGACTCAGGGCGCCACAGGGAGTGTTGCAAGTGGCGGGTGGAGGCCAAAGCAACCAAATATGACAG
>JAGVVM010010771.1:0-13773 GCA_019149425.1 Psidium friedrichsthalianum
TTTATTGTTTTTATTTGTTCCCAGAGAGCATACACACATGGGATTTGGCTACGACCTAGTTGCTGATGAATCAAAGTTCTTCCGAGTACGATTTTTAGCTCCATGGTCAAATTTAGTGCCGTCAAGAAACACACAGCCAATGCTGGCCATCTCAGCTGGAGAACTATCAGTCCATGTTTGAGACATGAGGTTGTTCTTCTCGCGAGCTGGGCCGCATCTCCATCAATTTCAGCAGCTACCCATTCGAGATTGATGTCAAGTAGCACCCACAAAACCAAGACCATAGTCCTTTCCCTACACTCTTTAGACTCAATCTGTCTCTAATTCGCCATAGCATCTACAAGATATGAAATGATCCCAAACCCTTTTTATCCAGTCGCGCAATGTGGTTCAAGACCCTGGGTTTCAGAAATGATAGGTTGGAGCACTGACCCAACCGGTAAGACAATCGGAACGATGGTAGGTTTCTGTTCAAGTAATTCACTCAAATGGAGGAGAGAAGAGAGAATCACCCTCCCATTCTTCAGGGGGAAAAAAAAAGTAAGCCCAATGCAGGCAACAGACAAAAGTTGGTGACTCTTCCTTCGAGAATATGTTAATGTTGGGTAGAGTTGTTTTGTATCTTCTTTAAGGCGCTCACTTTTTCTTGAAGCTGAAAAGGAAAGAGGCAATTTCCACAGATATAGTCATATACTCAGCTCAAAATGCTTGGTATGACCCATTATACTCAGGATGATCTCAGGAGTTAGGCGGTCTTCTCCTTTTGGGGGACTCAGGTGCAAACGATACATGAGTTGAATTTTGCCCTTTTCATGTTACGTTTTGCAAGAACAAGATAGTAATATCTTGAAGAATTATATGCCTTTTCGTGAAGAAACTGTCTTGAATATAAAATAGTCGCTTTTCTTTTGAAATCGCGAGGTTCCCAGGTACCTTGGAACTAGACCTTGGAACCTATGACCTGGGTAGGTTCTACGTTTTAGAGTACGTAGGATAGGTTTTAGATTCTGAAAATGAGAAACCTGTACTAGCGGGTAAATTCTAGATTCCAAGTGAAACCGACCCGGAACCCTGAAACCGTTCACCCTTAATTCTGTCATATAATATCCAATTCCAAAAGTTATGGAAAACTTAGGGCAAAAGTTACTCGATATTCAAATTTGCCTCTATCTCACATAAATTTTAAACTAAACTTTCCGACATCTTCAGCCAAAATTTCTTTTTCTCGCATTTTCCCTCACTTTCAATTAAAGCCTAAAGGTAAAGGGGATTTTGGTCCATAAGAGGAAAGGCTGTGTTCCCAACTTTTTTTTTGTGGAAATAGGCCTTCTCTTTAGTCGTTGTGTGTGTATATAATCATTTAGCTCTTTTAGTGTATAAAATACAAAAAAAAAGACATTTTATTTTCATCCTCCTTTCTTTGATACAATTTTCTAGGTCAGCCTGCAGGGCGACGGAGCTTAAGGGTCGCGGAGCTCGTGTGATGGACCGACGGTAGAAGGTACGGAGAGTCTGTTCATGGTGAGTCTATATATATAGAGAGGGAGAGAGAGCGAGAGATTTTGTTCGAGGTGAGTCTGCCCATGATAGGTTTGTCCGTGAGAGAAAAAGTAAGCCAGAGAACCAAGAGTAAAGGACAACGGGAAAATGCAAATAGGTAAAATGAAAAAAAAAAAAAAGGTAAATAAAGAGAAGCAAAACGAGAAGAAAATTGGTAATCAATATAGACCGTCGAATGGTACCTGTGCCAAGGCAATAAACTTTCAAAAGAGTAAATTTACAATAGCCCATAAATTTAGAAGTTTCAATTCATAAAACTAAAGAGAGTTTTCAAATTACTTGAGTACGATTTACAATCTATGTTATATCGCTTGATCCGTAGTAAAATCTCTTGCTACTCTTCCCATGAATGTATGTAAGTTACATCGATAAAATTATGTAAATCATATCGACGTGCCATCTATTTCTTCTTCTATTTATGTCTAATGGTGTTCAATCTCACAACACTGGATGTGAACTTCCCTATCTAAGTGGACTATGACCTTGGAAGTACTAACGTTTGGTCGTCTAGGTTTCTAGTTTGGATTGGAGTGGATAGGATAGAATAAGAAATCTACAAATTTTGCTATATGATATCCATTGTTTGGTGAATATCGGTAATAAAGCTAGATATTTTCACATTCTATATTGTCCATCGTTTGGTATAAAACTCATATCAAAGTAAATGAACCAAAATATGACAAAAAACAGACATGGTACGAATCTCTCAAAACACTCATGCCAACTTCATTTTTATTTGCTTATTTTTTTTTTATTCTTCCTCTCTTTTATTTATTTTTATTTCTTTTTCCCCCTTCGATCATCTCTAATGAAATCTTATAAAATACAAAAGTAAACTAATATACCTACAATGCTAAAATACGTAAAATCTCACACCAAAGGGCCATTATGAAAAGGAGGACGTTCGAACAGGAGCCAGCAAACAGGACGGTTTCCACAAATTTCCACTAAGAAAGTTCCTTTTGTCGACCACCACAAGGGATATGAAATGAATTAAGAAGTTTTTTATTCGAGAAATTTAATTTTTATATTATGTAAATTAGAAATGCTATCTACATTTATCCCACCTCTTTAATGGGAAAATTTTATCCAAACTATATTCCTCTTATATTGGATTTTATCCTGTCTAGAGCAAGTACCAAACCCAAGATAAGCTTTTATTAGTATCCTGAATTTTATCCCATAAACTAAGAGATATTCCTCTTATATTGGATTTTATCCTGTCTAGAGCAAGTACCAAGCCCACATAAGATAAATATAGATGTTTGGGAGAGGTAATAAAAAATGGAAATAAGAAATTCAAATAATTACAAGAGAAGAAGAAAGAATAATTACACACACAGAGAGAGAGAGAGAGAGAGAGAGAGAATGTTGCATTATGACATCACTTTACTTTTGTGTATACTTATGCATTTATAATTTTGAAATACATCCAGCGTAAATGTGGGAAAGAGACTGACCAAAAAAATGTGGGAAAGAGAAGAAATTGTTTGATAAAAAAAATGTGCCTTTTTTACAAGGGATCTAAAAAAACACATAAATTTAACTATACCTAATTTCGTATAAACATTTCTATCCATTTTTCTGGGTCCGTTCTTTCTCTCCATCCAAACAATACTGACGTTTAAAATCTTTCTCTCCCCTCTAAATTAATCCCCTCTACCATCTACCTCTGGCGGTTTTTAATCTTAAATCTTTTACAATTTGTGTCTCTCCCTGTTGACTTTTATTTATCGCCAAACACTCAAAAACTTTCCCAAAATGTAAATGTTGACATAAAATTTATATATAACTCTTTCATAACTTAATCTTTTAAAAAAATTGAATGCTGAGAGAAAGTAACAAACAATAGCACTAAGTAGATTTTGGTCCAGTTCGAACAAGTGCCCTTCAAGTCAACTTTGTTGGGGTGCAAAATGCAAACAAGTGGACCTTTTATGAGGCAAAAGAGTCAGCATTTCACGAATTGTTTCTCATTGAGCTAATTCTATTTTCCCTCTTCGCACGTATCCTTCGCGTAGAGATGGGTCTTCTAGTTAATTTAATATATGTGCAATCAACTACTTTAAGAATTGCATCCTTGGTGCATTCATGTGCTTTGCCACTGATTCACTTAAATCCACTTTACAGTTTCTAGCACTCTAGTATGACCTTTTTTCTAATATTCCAAAAAGGACAACTAAACGGACTACTTAGAAACATGTTTGAGTTAAAACAAGTAACCGGGGAGGGGGATGAGAGAGAGATATATTCACCTGAGAGAAAATTGCCACTTAAATCCAGCACTTGAAGTTCCTCCAGAGGAAGGAATAAAGAGGCGTCAATAACCCAAGGCTCCACATCGGAGTGGGTCACTGCCCAGCTTTAATTGAGTCACCCGCCAAAGTAGTGTTACGCACTCCACATCATCCCAGCCGCAACAGTCAGCATCACCGTCGCTCCACCGCAGATAAGAAGATCCATCTGGGTGGTCGAAGGCGGCATTAATCATGAGGAGTGCATTTCCTCTCTTCTTCAAAGCAGCCCATGCTTCTTCCACTTCCCATCAATACCAGCAACACCCAACTCCACATACACAGTAAAAGACCCCTTCATGTTGTTTTTTCTGTGTTATATGTTCTCTGCTTCAACGTCTGCAAACTTACGAGGGTCTACTTCATTTGTATATGCAGAGTTTTTTTGCCCTTCGAGTGATTATCACAGTTGGGCCTATTCCACGAAACAATCATGAGCAAACTCAAAGTCGGCTGGGGCCAATTCCACGGAACATGTGATTATCGCGGTTGCTTGACCCCACAGCTTTTCCAAAAGAGAAAGACCAAGATTATAAAATGAATTTTCTAAAAGGATAAAAAAAAAAAACTATATTAGCAAAGCTATAAAAGAAAAATATGTACCCAGGTATACTTCTCAAGTAAGATGAGAGACAATAACTAAGACACTATGTTGCTAATTCAGTACAAGGGTTGTTTGCCAAGATATGTAAAGCTACGTGAGTATTTTGTTGGAGTCATTTAAGGCAGTTTCAATCAATCTGTTGAATCGATCAAAAGAGTAGGTATCAACATTCAATATAAATTAAGTCTCCGTTTGTTTCACAAAAAAAATGAATTATTTGAAAAACATTTCCTAAAAATGATCTCTTATATCACTTACAAAAATAAATAAGTAAAAATATTTTTATTGTCCAAGAAATTGTTTAGACATAAATTGTTGTTGATAATGAAAGCGTCTTCAATTGTCTAATTATTTCAAGCGATATCAGCGATCATTTTTAGGAAAGAATTTTTCAAATTATTAATTTTCCGTGAAACAAACAAGCTTAAAATTGATTTCAAGTATCAATGAATGAATAGTGGACTAACTGTCAACGTATGAATAAAGAAAAAAAAAAAAAAAATAAAAAAATAAAGAACTTGAAAAATATTGTAATATTATATAAAAAAAATTGCCTCTTTAGCGCCGGCTGGAGTTCTAATCAACATTGCTCGATCAAAATTAGTCAGATAGACTGAATTGACATAAATACAAAATTTTAAGACTAAATTGGCACGAGAGCAAAATACTTAGGACTAAAGTGACAAAATTAAAAGATTTAGGAATGAATTGGCAAAAATACATAACTTTAGGACTTTTTTGACAATTTTCTAACTAATGGCACAATCAAGCTTAGCGGAGACCAAAGCTCATCCCGGATCATGCCATGCGCAATCAACTGATTCTTGATAGTAAGTATATATCATTATTCTCGCACGATTTCCACGGCGAATTTTTGCTACAAAACATAATAAATTGACATCCAATGGCCACAGTTTATCTTGTAGTGACAGATCTTCCGTTTATATGTCCACGAATAACATCAGATGACAATCACACAAATCGTAATGATCCCCCACTTAACCTCACAAGCACAAGTCTTTTATCGCACTTTGGATGCTTTCTGTCATAATAGGTAATCCGTTTTCAAAAATGTTCAAGATTTTCTCTTTGCCAGATTGTAGAAATTTGAGGCAAACAAATAGCAAAAAGCATAGGCTGACCAAACCCACTAAAAGGACACTTCATGATTATATAGTGACCCTCATAGCTAGCACTCTCTTATTAGTTATTCATATCCATTATAAATGTTTATAAGTCGACATTCCCAATAGAAAAGGCACTTCATGTTTATATGGTGTTTTCTGTGTTGGTCTCCGCTTCACTTAGTGCTTACCTCCATTATGATAATACGTGGGAAGACCTTGATAAAATTTATGCTTCTTTAATCCAAAAGCAATAAGAAGATAATGGAAAAGAAAGTCGGCCCAATCACTCGATATCTCTTTCCATCTCGTTCTAATCTTGGATGAGATTTCCTCTTAATCCAACGAAACGCCAGACTAATTGCTTCTTTTTTCCATGCAGCACGTGGCCAATACTCCCAAAGTTGGCCAGTGCAAGGGCGGCTGGACCCTGTCCTTTGTGCGGATTTGAAAAAAGACTAGAAATTTTAAAGCCTGGAGTAACTTTATCTGGTAATGTTAACCACCGGATTAAAATGCTCCGGTCATTTTAGGAGTTTCGAGCGAAACTCGCAAAATAACTCTCTTGTTGAAGCGGAAGAGCTCGGCAGAGATGGTAGCTGACCATAGAGGACGTGAGCAATGTGCAAAAGTGGCGGCCCTGGCCTTGGCCCTTGGGTTACCCCAAATTCAAGGTCGTCCCAGTCCGGGGGGACGTCATATCTAACGTCGACCCTTGTGGCGTGACCATACGTGGAGCGGGGATAGAGAGAAAGTGGGGGAGAGGGTCAAATATGGACCCCCTAAATTTGTCAAAAGTAGGGGATCGTGGGATTCAGGTAGATTTTGCGACGATGGCAGGGCGACGACAGCCAAGGAGGCCACTAGCAATGGTGGCATAAACCGAGAAAAGAGAAAGTTCCGTGTTGTGTGGATATATATAGTGCAATTGCTCGAAATCGAAGGGAAAAGAGTGGACGAAGTCAGAAGTAAGGAAAACGATTTTTTTTAAAAAGAAAAAATGGGAGATAAGAAAGGGGTTAAAAGGAATATAATTTAGACCGTCCGATGGACGTTGTGGTAAGATGTCGACTTCTTAAGAGGAAAAATTCAAAATTTATATTTACCTCCTGGTAAAATATTTGTTAAGAATCGCACGCCGAATCCAAAAAATAACTGAAGCAAATATCTACACTAGCATAATATAATAATAAAAGAACAGAATCAGAAGAACATACTAACAGAATTTGTTATCGAAGTTTACTCACATTTGGGTTTACGTCTTCGCGTAGAAGTAACTCTGCGAATTCACTAGTTTTTGAGAAAAGTAAGAATACGATGATGATCTCTCACAAAACGGGGCATAAAGAAATTGACAATACTCATAAAGCCATCAACGGCTTCTCTCTTTTTCTTTTTCTCTCTATTTGCTACTTTGCGCTTCTTGTTCTCTTGTGAAGCTACTACCTTTTACATCGCTAATATAAGAGATATAGTTTTTTAACCTAGAAGGAATATTTATAATATATATATATATATATATATAAATATTCCTTCTAGGTTAAAAACTATATCTCTTATATTAGCGATGTAAAGGTAGTAGCTTCACAAGAGAAACAAGAAGCGCAAAGTAGCAAATAGAGAGAAAAGAAAAAAGAGAAGCCGTGATGGCTTATGAGTATTGTCAATTCTTTATGCCCCGATTTGTGAGAGATCATCAATCGTATTCTTACTTTTTCTCAAAAAACTAGTGGAATTCGCAGAGTACTTCTACGCGAAGACGTAACCCAAAATGTGAGTAAAACTTCGATAACAAATTCTTTAGTATGTTCTTTCTGATTCTGTTCTTTTATTATTATATTATGCTAGTGTAGATTATTTGCTTTCAGTTATTTTTTTTGGATTCGGGCGTGCGATTCTAAACAAAAATATTTTACCAGGAGGGTAAAATATAAATTTTGAATTTTTCCTCTTAAGAAGTCGACATCTTACCCCCACGTCATCGGACGGTCTAAATTATAATCCTTTTAACCCCTTCTATCTTCCAATTTTTTCTTTTAAAAAAAATCGTTTCCTTACTTCTGACTCGTCACTCTTTCCTTCGATTTCGAGCAAATTGCACTATATATATCCACACAACACGGAACTTTCTCTCTTCTCGGTTTATGCCACCATTGCTAGTGGCCTCCTTGGCTGTCGTCGCCCTGCCATCGTCGCAAAATCTACCTGAATCCCACGATCCCCTACTTTTGAAATTTAGGGGTCCATATTTGACCCTCTCCCCCACTTTCTCTCTATCCCGCTCCCACGTATGGTCACGCCACAAGGGTCGACGTTAGATATGACGTCCCCGGACTGGGACGACCTTGAATTTGGGGTAACCCAAGGGCCAAGGCCAGGGCCGCCACTTTTGCACATTGCTCACGTCCTCTATGGTCAGCTACCATCTCTGCCGAGCTCTTCCGCTTCAACAAGAGAGTTATTTTGCGAGGTTTCGCTCGAAACTCCTAAAATGACCGGAGCATTTTAATCCGGTGGTTAACATTACCAGATAAAGTTACTCCAGGCTTTAAAATTTCCTAGTCTTTTTCAAATCCGCACAAAGGACAGGGGTCCAGCCGCCCTTGCACTGGCCAACTTTGGGAGTATTGGCCACGTGCTGCATGGAAAAAAGAAGCAATTAGTCTGGCGTTTCGTTGGGATTAAGAGGAAATCTCATCCAAGATTAGAACGAGATGGAAAGAGATATCGAGTGATTGGGCCGACTTTCTTTCCATTATCTTCTTATTGCTTTTGGATTAAAGAAGCATAAATTTTATCAAGGTCTTCCACGTATTATCATAATGGAGGTAAGCACTAAGTGAAGCGGAGACCAACACAGAAAACACCATATAAACATGAAGTGCCTTTCTATTGGGAATGTCGACTTATAAACATTTATAATGGATATGAATTAACTAATAAGAGAGTGCTAGCTATGAGGGTCACTATATAATCATGAAGTGTCTTTTAGTGGGTTTGGTCAGCCTATGCTTTTTGCTATTTGTTTGCCTCAAATTTCTACAATCTGGCAAAGAGAAATCTTGAACATTTTGAAAACGGATTACCTATTATGACAGAAAGCATCCAAAGTGCGATAAAAGACTTGTGCTTGTGAGGTAAGTGGGGGATCATTACGATTTGTGTGATTGTCATCTGATGTTATTCGTGGACATATAAACGGAAGATCTGTCACTACAAGATAAACTGTGGCCATTGGATGTCAATTTATTATGTTTTGTAGCAAAATTCGCCGTGGAATCGTGCGAGAATAATGATATATACTTACTATCAAGAATCAGTTGATTGCGCATGGCATGATCCGGGATGAGCTTTGGTCTCCGCTAAGCTTGATTGTGCCATTAGTTAGAAAAATTGTCAAAAAAGTCCTAAAGTTATTGTATTTTGCCAATTCATTCCTAAATCTTTTAATTTTGTCACTTTAGTCCTAAATATTTTGCTCTCGTGCCAATTTAGTCTTAAAATTTTGTATTTATGTCAATTCAGTCTATCTGACTAATTTTGATCGAGCAATGTTGATTAGACGCCAGCGGCGCTAAAGAGGCAATTTTTTTTTATATAATATTACAATATTTTTCAAGTTCTTTATTTTTTTTTATTTTTTTTTTTTTTTTTTTTTTATTCTTATTCTTATATTGACAGTTAGTCGACTATTCATTCATTGATACTTGAAATCAATTTTAAGCTTGTTTGTTTCACGGAAAATTAATAATTTGAAAAATTCTTTCCTAAAAATGATCGCTGATATCGCTTGAAATAATTAGACAATTGAAGACGCTTTCATTATCAACAACAATTTATGTCTAAACAATTTCTTGGACAATAAAAATATTTTTACTTATTTATTTTTGTAAGTGATATAAGAGATCATTTTTAGGAAAATGTTTTCCAAATAATTCATTTTTTTTGTGAAACAAACGGAGACTTAATTTATATTGAATGTTGATACCTACTCTTTTGATCGATTCAACAGATTGATTGAAACTGCCTTAAATGACTCCAAACAAATACTCACGTAGCTTACATATCTTAAAACTTGTACTGAAAATTAGCAACATAGTGTCTTAGTTATTGTATCTCATCTTACTTGAGAAGTATACCTGGGTACATATTTTTCTTTTATAGCTTTGCTAATAATAGTTTTTTTTTTTATCCTTTTAGAAAATTCATTTTATAATCTTGGTCTTTCTCTTTTGGAAAAGCTGTGGGTCAAGCCAACCGCGATAATCACATGTTCCGTGGAATTGGCCCCAGCCGACTTTGAGTTTGCTCATGATTGTTTCGTGGAATAGGCCAAACTGTGATAATCACTCGAAGGGCAAAAACTCTGCATATACAAATGAAGTAGACCTCGTAAGTTTGCAGACGTTGAAGCAGAGAAACATATAACACAGAAAACAACATGAAGGGTCTTTTATGTGTATGTGGAGTTGGGTGTTGCTGGTATTGATGGGAAGTGGAAGAAGCATGGGCTGCTTTGAAGAAGAGAGGAATGCACTCCTCATGATTAATGGCCGCCTTCGACCACCCAGATGGATCTTCTTATCTGCGGTGGAGCGACGGTGATGCTGACTGTTGCGGCTGGGATGATGTGGAGTGCGATAACACTACTTTGCGGGTGACTCAATTAAAGCTGGGCAGTGACCACTCCGATGTGGAGCTTGGGTTATTGACGCCTCTTTATTCCTTCCTCTGGAGGAACTTCAAGTGCTGGATTTAAGTGGCAATTTTCTCTCAGGTGAATATATCTCTCTCTCATCCCCCTCCCCGGTTACTTGTTTAACTCAAACATGTTTCTAAGTAGTCGTTTAGTTGTCCTTTTGGAATATTAGAAAAAAGGTCATACTAGAGTGCTAGAAACTGTAAAGTGGATTAAGTGAATCAGTGGCAAAGCACATGAATGCACCAAGGATGCAATTCTTAAAGTAGTTGATTGCACATATATTAAATTAACTAGAAGACCCATCTCTACGCGAAGGATAAGTGCGAAGAGGGAAAATAGAATTAGCTCAATGAGAAACAATTCGTGAAATGCTGACTCTTTTGCCTTCATAAAAGGTCCACTTGTTTGCATTTTGCACCCCAACAAAGTTGACTTGAAGGGCACTTGTTTGGAACTGGACCAAAATCTACTTAGTGCTTATGTTTGTTACTTTCTCTCACCATTCAATTTTTTTAAAAAGATTAAGTTATGAAAGAGTTATATATAAATTTTATGTCAACATTTACATTTTGGGAAAGGTTTTGAGTGTTTGGCGATAAATAAAAGTCAACAGGGAGAGACACAAATTGTAAAAGATTTAAGATTAAAAACCGCCAGAGGTAGATGGTAGAGGGGATTAATTTAGAGGGGAGAGAAAGATTTTAAACGTCAGTATTGTTTGGATGGAGAGAAAGAACGGACCAGAAAATGGATAGAAATGTTTATACGAAATTAGGTATAGTTAAATTTATGTGTTTTTTTTTAGATCCCTTGTAAAAAAGGCTCATTTTTTTTATCAAACAATTTCTTCTCTTTCCCACATTTTTTTTTGGCCAGTCTCTTTCCCACATTTACGCTGGATGTATTTCAAAAATAAATGCATAAGTATACACAAAAGTAAAGTGATGTCATAATGCAACATTCCTCTCTCTCTCTCTCTCTCTCTCTCTTGTGTGTGTAATTATTCCTTTCTTCTCTCTTGTAATTATTTGAATTTCTTATTTCCATTTTTTATTACCTCTCCCAAACATCTATATTTATCTTATGTAGGGCTTGGTACTTGCTCTAGACAGGATAAAATCCAATATAAGAGGAATATCTCTTAGTTTATGGGATAAAATTCAGGATACTAATAAATCTTATCTTGGGTTTGGTACTTGCTCTAGACAGGATAAAATCCAATATAAGAGGAATATAGTTTGGATAAAATTTTCCCATTAAAGAGGTGGGATAAATGTAGATAGCATTTCTAATTTACATAATATAAAAATTAAATTTCTCGAATAAAAAACTTCTTAATTCATTTTCATATCCTTTGGTGGTCGACAAAAGGAACTTTCTTAGTGGAATTTGTGGAAACCGTCCCATTTGCTGGCTCCTGTTCGGACGTCCTCCTTTTCATAATGGCCCCTTTGGTGTGAGATTTTACGTATTTTAGCATTGTAGGTATATTAGTTTACTTTTGTATTTTATAAGATTTCATTAGAGATGATCGAAGGGGGAAAAAGAAATAAAAATAAATAAAAGAGAGGAAAGAATAAAAAAAAAATAAGCAAATAAAAATGAAGTTGGCATGAGTGTTTTGAGAGATTCGTACCATGTCTGTTTTTGTCATATTTTGGTTCATTTACTTTGATATGAGGTTTATACCAAACGATGGACAATATAGAATGTGAAAATATCTAGCTTTATTACCGATATTCACCAAACAATGGATATCATATAGCAAAATTTGTAGATTTCTTATTCTATCCTATCCACTCCAATCCAAACTAGAAACCTAGACGACCAAACGTTAGTACTTCCAAGGTCATAGTCCACTTAGATAGGGAAGTTCACATCCAGTGTTGTGAGATTGAACACCATTAGACATAAATAGAAGAAGAAATAGATGGCACGTCGATATGATTTACATAATTTTATCGATGTAACTACATACATTCATGGGAAGAGTAGCAAGAGATTTTACTACGGATCAAGCGATATAACATAGATTGTAAATCGTACTCAAGTAATTTGAAAACTCTCTTTAGTTTTATGAATTGAAAACTTCTAAATTTATGGGCTATTGTAAATTTACTCTTTTGAAAGTTTATTGCCTCGGCACAGGTACCATTCGACGGTCTATATTGATTACCAATTTTCTTCTCGTTTTGCTTCTCTTTATTTACCTTTTTTTTTTTTTTCATTTTACCTATTTGCATTTTCCCGTTGTCCTTTACTCTTGGTTCTCTGGCTTACTTTTTCTCTCACGGACAAACCTATCATGGGCAGACTCACCTCGAACAAAATCTCTCACTCTCTCTCCCTCTCTATATATATAGACTCACCATGAACAGACTCTCCGTACCTTCTACCGTCGGTCCATCACACGAGCTCCGCGACCCTTAAGCTCCCGTCGCCTGCAGGCTGACCTAGAAAATTGTATCAAAGAAAGGAGGATGAAAATAAAATGTCTTTTTTTTTGTATTTTATACACTAAAAGAGCTAAATGATTATATACACACACAACGACTAAAGAGAAGGCCTATTTCCACAAAACAAAAAAGTTGGGAACACAGCCTTTCCTCTTATGGGCCAAAAATCCCCTTTACCTTTAGGCTTTAATTGGAAAGTGAGGGAAAATGGCGAGGAAAAGAAAATTTGGCTGAAGATGTCCGGAAAGTTTAGTTTAAAAATTTATGTGAGATAGAGGCAAAATTGAATATCGAGTAACTTTTGCCCTAAGTTTTCCATAAACTTTTGGAATTGGATATTATATGACAGAATTAAGGGTGAACGGTTTCCAGGTCCGGTCGGTTTCACTTGGAATCTAGAATTTACCCGCTAGTACAGGTTTTCTCATTTTTCAGAATCTAAAAAACTATCCTTACCGTACTCTAAAAACGTAGAAAACCTACCCAAGTCATAGGTTCCAAGGTCTAGTTCCAAAGGTACCTGGGAAACCTCGCGGATTTCAAAAGAAAAGCTACTTTTATATTCAAGACAGTTTCTTCACGAAAAGGCATATCATTCTCAAGATATTACTATCTCTTGCTCTGCAAAACGTAACATGAAAAAAGGGCAAAATTCAAACTCATGTATCGTTTGGCACCTGAGTCCCCCAAAAGAGAAAGGACCGCCTAAAACTCCTGAGATCATCCCTGAGTATAATGGGTCATACCAAGCATTTTTGAGCTGAGTATATGACTATATCTGTGGAAATTGCTCTTTCCTTCAGCTTCAAGAAAAAGTCGAACGCCGCCTTAAAGAAGATTACAAAAAACAACTCTACCAACATAAAAACATATTCTCGAAGGGAAAGAGTCACCAACTTTTTGTCTGTTGCCTTGCAATTGGGCTTTACTTTTTTTTTTCCCCAAGAATGGGAGGTGATCTTTCTCTTTCTCTCTCCATTTGAGTGAATTACTTGAACAGAAAAACCTTTTTACCATCGGTCCGATTGTTCTT
>JAGVVM010010772.1:0-10492 GCA_019149425.1 Psidium friedrichsthalianum
AATTTTGTCTTAGAGAAAAAGCTTGCTTCTAGCTGAACTGCGGTCCACCTACGCCACCTGTGCTGCCTGTCCGTCTGCATTCTCACTGTTTGGTCACGGTTTTTGAGGTTTTGTTCGGGCAATCTTAGGTGCTGTTTGGGTAGTGATCTATTTACTGTCCAAGGGTATTTCACTACTGTTTCAGGTCCGAAACAACCCCTTTTTGGACACTTTTGGGTACCAATCGTTGCAGAAATTAATTCGCTGTTTGAGGCCTATTATCATGCTGTTTTGACACATTTGAGCTGCCGTTCGTGCTTATTTTTTCCGAGTAGAGCTGAATTTGACTTGCCACAGCGGGCATTCATCCGGCGCCATACGGATTTCTTGGGACGTTCTCAACTCCTTGGCCAACTGATTTAGGGAATGCGCTTGGTGCTCGAGTTTTGTTTCGAGTTCAAACTAGGTAATTTCTAATCTCAAGATTTTTGAAAATCTTGCTTTAATTTGTTTCCCTATGGATGAAGCATATTTTTCAGAGATCTTATGTTATAAATTGGTTTAATTCAAACTTGAATCATAAACCATGTGGGTAATTGCTTAATTTGAAGACTTGATCCGTGAGTGCCTAATCTGAAATTTTTTTAAAAAAAAAAATTTAGATCATGTTTCGTGGATAAATGTCATATTTCTTGGATATACTGTGTGAAGTTTTGGATTGTTCCTCATATACTTTAAATCCCGAACCTTATCTTGAAGAGATCACTCATATCTTTCGGATAATTGGATTATCCTATATCCAAATTTGAAATTTTTATCGGGAATCTTAGCTAGTCATAAATCTTGTAGATAAGATATCTTGAATGGGAATTATCTAATATTTTTCTGATATCTCACAAGATAATTTTCAATCTAATGGATATGATCTTACAGATAAAGCAAAGTTATCTCACAATTCGTCGATCCCGTTGTGAATTTTTTTTTTGTTTCTTTTCGACAATTCATGTGCCTTGATTTGCTTGATCTTCCTTCATATTTTAGCATGTGTTGCATTTGTTTATTATCTGTCCATGTTTATTTTGTTATAAAGTTTGCACATCTTTAAACCAAACGTGCCCATAATATATGCTCCCTTTGTTGCCTAGACCCTTCAAAAATAAATTGCATGCCTTAGCCATGATCCTGTGGAATGGGACCCGAATTGTAACATCCCGAATTTCGGAATTTATAAGTTGAAATAATATTAGATTTGAGGATTAAGAGACAGAAATTGGACATCGCCTAAAAGCGTGAAATTGGCAGTTTGACTTCAAAGTGTCTAAAGAAAGGGCAAAATTGAAAATTGCCATCTCGCTCCCGTCTTGTACTAGAATCCATGGCATGAGGGTAAGAATATTTTTTAGAGAGGCTAGAAAAATTTTACGGCGAAATCTGGAGTATTTTCCGATTGCGATTGAGCCAAATCGCACCGATTGGTCCCACCCGGTCCTGACATTTCACGAATTTCGAGAAATGTCTCGTCGATCATCTTTTTGACCAATTTGATCAGCTTTGACCGAAATAATTGAGGCCCAAGCTTTATCAGTTCAAATTTCACTGATAGTCCAAAAATAGTCAATTCGTTCAGCGTTATGTCGCTTTCGGTGAATAGTCACCGCCAATAATTATCCTTAAGATAATTATGGGTCAAACCACTCTCTCTCTCCTCCATTATTTCAGCAGACTCTCTCTCTCTTCTCTCTCTCTTCTCTCTCTCTTAATCTCGGATTTTTCTCTCTCTCCCTGCTCCTGGGGTTCCAGATTTCTGCTGCCGACTTCAACTGGACGTCGACGGAAATCCGACCGTTGGATCGTCGCAATTTTCGGGTATGTTGTAGTTCAATGTCTTGTGGTTCTATTCCAACTTGAATCACTTCCGATCGGAGGTCGTTTGACCTTCCAAATCTGCTTTGACATTTCGGTCGACGAACCAGTCTTTTGTTACCCGAATTTCATATAGGGTTCATATTAATATATGTTGACCCCAGCGACCCTAGAGCTCATTTCCATGTGAAAACATTGATTTCCAGCTTGTGAAACCAACTCGTTCAGCCCTGGAACAGCCCGGGTTCGAACTTAATCCGCCGGAATCCGCCATTGTCGTCGTTACCGCCGTCATCGCTGCATCCTCAGCCTTGTTTTGACTTCGTTTAGGTAAGTTATACCTCTATTTCTCGATTAGAATATTGTACATGCCATGGACTAGCTCTAGGGTCCGATTCGAGGTAAATCGTTTTAAGAAAAATAGCCGGAATTGGCGTATTTGGTGCAAATTATATTCTGTGGGCTGTGAATATGCTATGGATTGGCGAAAGGATGCTGTCCGGTATTTGAATAAGGCTGTTTGAGGTGGTTGGTGTGGGTACCCGCGAGGTTCGGGTACTGAAAAATGCATTTTTGGGCTATTTATGCGAAAACGGGCCAAATAGTGCCCTATTTTACTGTTCACGACCCACGAACACTGTTCACGTGCTGTCCAATTAAATTTTGGTTTGAAAATGACATGTTTGTGGGTCCCGTGTGGACCGAGTACCGAAAAATGGATTTTTTGAAGCATTTTATGCAAATAGGGCCCGAGAAATATTTATATTACTATTTTAAATATTTGGGGCCCGTATTCGTATTCAAAATAATATTTGAGAATTTTGATTCTGTGGTTTGAGTGCCTGGATGAGGCGTGGAGTTGGTCTGAGGGTTTGTGTGGTATTCTGAGAAGGGATTTATAGGTTTGCTTGCTGAGATGTGTTCTCACGGGTGATTACCCTTATTTTTCAGTCCCTAGGATATAAACATGGCAGGGATACCATATGATTTGATATTCAGGTGGCGGAGTACCAGTGGTAAGGACAATTGATGGTGAATCGGTGGTTGCTGAGGAACGTGGTCGCCCTGGATTGGTTGTTGTTGTTAATATTTGTAAAACAGAGATTCATGTATAATATGGAGCTGAGAATGTGTAATATGAGGTGTTACGGTTGGCTAGTCCTTGCTCATTCATTGTTAGGGGTAAGATATCGCTTCCGCTAGCGTTAAAATTTAAGGTTTCAAGGTCGGCGACAGTCCTGGGATGTCGCATGTATCGACCGTCGTTGTGCAGATGTCGCGCACTCGTGGAGGTTCGGGGCGTGACAGCAATTCAGTATAGAATTTCGTGTTCCGCCCTTTGGTAACAGGGATGATATTATTCTATACGAATTATCCGTATACTGGCTCGAATCTTCGAGGACGTAGTGAATAAAATTCTTCTCTAGCCCAGATCTTTGGGAATAAGTGAATTTGTCGGAAAAATCAAAATTAAAAGATATATTATGGGCATTTTTGTTTATTTTTTGTTCAATCTTTTGTTTGTTTCGTTAAATAAAAAAAATCCAAAAAAAAAATAAATTTTTTCATTCACAATCATCAATGGAAAAGGATTTTTCATGAAATTTGGTACCGAAAGGGCATTAATTTTTCCAAATTAATGTAATCAAGTCTCCGGGCTCATTTTCTCTGGTTCGCAGAAATAAATTAATTCTCCCGTTAATTTATTTAGGTTTCTAATCGACCTACCAAGAACGATTAGTGGCGGCTCCAATTGAATAAACTTTTGCATGAAACGAACCTAAGTTGCGATTCAGTAGGACTTGGGAGGGTCTGAATTAGGTTAGTCAATTAACTAATAATCCGTTAGCCTATTCTTGATTGAATTTTTTAGGTCGCGACAAAGTTGAAAGGGAATCAAATTTTTCTAGATTGATGGCTCTAACTCTTCAAGAATGCAGACTTTGAAAAGCTCTAGCTCTTCAAGGACGGTGTTAAAACTCTCCTAGATTTTCAACGGTATGAACTCTTCACAATTCAACGGAAATGCACCATGCAATTTTCATTAATCCAATTGGTTTGTCTACTACGAAAACTCAATGGCCTTTTATAGCCAAACAAAAGAAGAGTAAAATACTAAAGTCTAATCTAGAATCAAAAAATTATTAAAGCACATAGAACCTAGAAGCACTGAGGAAATAGAAGCTATTAAAAGATGCAATATTTTCAATGCTTGAGGTTTTTCAAAGAGTCTTGTGCGTGGAAAATAACAAAGTCTTTATGACTATTGATAAGAAGCTCATCGAGCTTGAATGCGAGCTAATCTTCTTGACTGAACGAGTTGGTCTAGACTACAAGCTGGATAAAAAAAAATTTGATAAGACTTTTTTTTCGAGATATACACTTTTATTTTATGTTTTTTGGCATTTACGTAATTTATGTAAATACAAGGTACTTCCGCTAAACACTAAATCTACATGGTGCAACTATGAAATCAATCCTTCTTATGCCAAATCGCATAGACATATTCATTTTATCACAATTACGTAATAACTTGAATGGACATTGACATATTACTAGATGTCAAAATTCAGGATATTACAATGCCAGCTGGCAAACAAGTTGTTCAGCCAATCTCAATGTTACATAAGCAAATCACTAACCGAATAAGTAATGGTCATCTCTTCTAGGGATCATAAATGGTATCGTAGTACATCCCATAGAAGATATTCTATGATGCATACTATATAGCAATCCCTTTAATTCTACGGGGCCAGCCTAGGCCATTTCAAGCCTTAGCATCTCTAACCTGGACTGGCCCGAATAATTACTTAAAAATATAAAACATAAAAGAAAACAGGAGAAAGTACTTGAATTATACTTAGTACTTTAATAAAGTTATTAAACAGAACAAAGTAACTTTTTAAGCCCAATATATAATAACTAATCTATTTAAAAGAGGATCGGGCTTGGCCTGAACTGGCTTGAGCCAACAAAGCATTGAAGCTAGGCCTCTCGATCTGCCCACCCATATTTAGTTTCATTGTAGAGAAATATCTGTCCATAGTTGGTGAACTTATATGATGCTCGATGTCACACATGACGTATGCATATTAACACAGATGATCCGATTTACATACAAGATATGATATACAATTAACAAATACTAAAGACATTAAAATCCATAAATACGATTTTTATCTCAAAAGTTTCGTTTCCTACCAAAAAAAATCCATAAATACGATTAATTAACATTTCACTTGTGATGTGTCTATTTAATGCATGTCATATGCAAAAGTGTAAAATTTGTCACAAAAGAGGACGAGTCAAATGTCGGGGACAGTAAGATAGAAACTAGTCGGAATGCATCGAGCGTAGATTGATGAGACTTCAGGTTATTGGATGTGATGAAATTACAAAGTGCACCAATGATCATTAATAGCATGTGGACTTTACCATCTCCAAAAATACATGGTGCACCAAAAACTGGCGACATGTTTCCTAAACAAATTGCCTAGACGTCAAAAGTGAGTATGTCCTTAAGTGCAGAACTTATTAGTGACTTGACACATTAAATTAAATTAAAAAATTTAACCATTAGATATGATCAGACTCACGTAAGACCCACAATAGTCTCATCATTTTCACCGTTCAAATTCAATTTTATACATGGACCATACTATTTATAAATTGACTATTTCGTGAAGTTTCGGGAGAGTGAAACTTAAATAGACCCAATTGTATTCTGAGTTAAATGTCACGTTATCTAAACATACTTTCCAAATAATAGAGTTTCAGGTCAATAACTTATTATCATGACCTTTAAGTCATGACATACTACTAAAGAATCACAAGATCTTGTCAATTTCACGATATTAGATATAGTCCGTTTTCACGGCATGAATATAATATGAGATAAAATGCAAATTACAGAAAGAAAATGCGAAAATGACATGACATAAAATTGTTTCTATTTATACTCTCAACTGCAACCCTTTATACAATGTCTTCCTTCAAAATAGTTATCGTGATTCTTGGACGGTCACTACACAACATAACTCAATGTGGATTAACTGATAGTTATCACGCAACTTAGCATGAATAATAAAACATCAAAGAAATTAATGTGGACAAAAATAAACTAACCGTGGGATCACATTATTGGTATTATAGCGTCTTGCCATAGATGTTTTGTAATTTCAACATATTGCCTAAGTCCTACTTCTTCTTCTTCTTTTTTTAAATTTATAAATGAAGTTCAGAGTTAAAAGCAAATGGACATTTTTTCTTTTCGAAAGAGCAGAAAATGGTCAGCCATCTACAAGGTACAAATTAGGTTGAATTCTGGTGCATGGTGTCATTATCGTTCATGTGCAATGATAATTGCATAGGTGGTCCCATTAATGGCATCTCATATTTTTTCCACAAAAGAGACCAGGAGACACGCCAATGACCTTTGCCCATCTTTTAGATTGAGGAGCAGGAGAGTCATTCCACAGATTTTAGGAGTGCTCCTAGTCCTCAAATCACAAAAAGAACAGATTGTAGTCGTCCATTGAAATATTTTCAGCTTTCATATTCTCACCTTGTTTTACAAAAAATAATGACAAAATATAGGTGATTTTTGATTAGGATAATAGCATTTGTTCGTCATTGGTCGATGGTTCTATAGTTCCTGTGACATTTAATATTTGTTCGTAATTCATCAATTAGACTATTTTAGCGCTAAAATTCTTGAATCCTAGTGCACGGGATGCAATCTCTTTTCATTTAGGGGTCAAAGGAAATTGGCAACTGCTCTTTTGATGACTTGAGCAAGAAAGCATCGACTAATTACATGGAGTGCCACACTCGAGGAGATTTAAAATAATTTTTGCTTCAATAATAATAGGAGTTACGATTAAAGAACTTAAAAATAAAATACATTTTCTGTAATAAAGTGAGTTTTTTCTTTCACATTTCCAGATCGAAAAGATGCCAAAATCCACTTCATCGTACCGGGAAAAAAAATTGTTGATGGCGTTTCCATTCAAATAGAGATTTTGTGGAAAAGTGTTCCCTCTTGGAAAAGGAGAAAAGAACATTATTATACAGAAATTTAATTGTTATATGATAATGATTTGATCTTTGTGTTCATAGTGAAATAGTAAATATCATTAAACTATTGTCACACCAGTGTTTTATTCATTTTTCTAGAGGTCATCCGGAGGAGAAGGGTCATTATTTGTATGAGGCACCACCAATTTGTCCTTTATTTGTTATTTTGTACTATATGTCCTCACTTTCTTCTTTTTTATTACTTTAAATATTGCTTTTGGTGCTTCACTCATGATTGACTTAGACTTTACACCAATTTCGTATGAAAAGCCAAAAGAAACAATCAAAAGGAGGGGAGAAAACTTTAACCCAAAACACGGCAGGTATAAAAGAAACATTGTGGAAAGAGAGAAGAGTTCAAGATGACTTTACCTTTTAATGTATCTCGTGTTCATGTAAAGAATGTGAAAGCTTCATTTTAAGCTAAAATTTAAAAATAAAAATAATAAAATATATGAAGATGGGTGTTCGGAGCGCACAGCACGGTGAGTCTAAGGCATTTGTTTGCTCAGTCTCCCCTCGACTTTTTAAAGGTGTATCCTATTGGACATTGCTATCTTATAGATTAGTATTGATATACCAAACCACAATGCAGATTATAAGTGAATAATAAGCCATATTAAACAAATGTTAGCAATATCCATGCCACTTGTTATATCAGATTTTATAACACATTTCTTAGTAATTTTCACACTTCTCTTTATTGTCATAAAAGTGAAAATTAGAGACCATTAATTTATGAATGGGACTACCCACATGTATTAAGACTTCACTCGAATTTACTAAAAGAAATGGTTCGCAGTGTGGTGTGAACCCATGTCATCAAATAATTGTGGAATCAGCATTAGAATGAAGTTTGTCCCAAGGAGAAAGCATAATTGAGTAAGATCAACTAAAGGAATTCAATTTTCTTTTCCACCATCATTTCTTCTCAAAATTACACAAAGTGCTCTCAAGCATTATTAAGAGCTGCCATTAAGTTTGTCTGACAATCGCTGAAGCGATGATGCATGCCATATAGACAATCCAACTGATCGAGAGGTAGTGCCCCATGGACTTTGTTTTTTTGGTCAGAAGGTAGCCCCATGAATTCCGTGGTGGTTTTCACCATGTAGCACTTTGCCTTTACAAGGTTCAAGAAATAGCTTCCAAGGTGCACAACTTTGTCCCAGGTGACACTTAGTTCGAGGGTGAAGGAAAAAAGATCTAAAAGAACGGTTAGCCTAGATTAGACGCTCTGTATAGTTTGAAGAGTCCCTAACTGAGATTTAGAGCTCCGCCTCATTCTTTTTCGAGCTGATCCGCACCTTCAGCCTGAGCATCTGTCAGGTTGAAATGGCTCAGATTGGTTAAACTATATATTAAATAAATTTATAATACAAAGGTTAATAATTGATAACAACGAAGGTGCTATTTATACTCCAAACACTTTAAAAAGTCATACGTAAGTTAAATATAAACATATAGAATAATTTTTAAGGCCCAAATATAATAACTAAACTGTTCTTATTCAAAAAAAATGAAAAAGAAATCCAGTAAGAATTCAGGGAAAAAGTATTAACTCACTCTCTCTTTTTTTATTTTTTTTTCAAAAAAAGGGCTCTCTAGTCTTTATCCCCTCGTTGGTAAATATATTAAACTCAACTTTTTTCCATAAAAAAGTGCCAAGATGTCAGAAAAAATTAGACTATTCTAACGCAAAAATTCTTGAATCCTAGTGCACGGGTTGCAATCTCTTTCATTTAGGGGCCAAGGAAATTCCCCAACTGCTCTTTTAATGAAATTGAGCAAGAAAAGCATCAGCCTAATGCATGGAGTGCCACACTGAGAGATTAAATAAATTTTTGCTTCAATAATGATAGGAATTATGATTAAAGAACTTTAAACATAAAATACATTTTCTGTAATAAAAGTGCGTTTTTCTTTCACATTTCCAGATCGATAAGATGCCAAAACCCATTTCATACTACAGAAAAAAAAATTGTTTGGGATCACGTTCCATTCCAAATAGAGATTTGTGGATAAGTTTTCCCTTTTGGAAAAGGAAGAAAGAACATTACGATACAGAAATTTAGTTTTTATATACCATGATTTGATCTTTTGTGTTCATAGTGAAATATAAAATATCATTAAATATTGTCAAACCAATGATTTATTCATTTTTTCTAGAGGCATCCGGAGAAGAAGGGTATTATATGTTGATGACCACCCAATTTGTCTTTATATGTGTTTTTTGTAACTATATGTCCCAACTTTCTTCTTTTTTATTATTTAAATTATTGCTTATTGGTGCTTGACTCATGATTGACTTAGACTTAACCATTTCGTAATTGAAAAGCCAAAAGAAACAATCAAAGAGGGGAGAAAACTTTAACCCAAAACACTGCAGGTATAAAAGAAACATTGTGGAAGAGAGAAAAGTTTCAAGATGACTTTTACCTTTTTAATGTATCTCAGTTCATGTAAAGAATGTGAAAGCTAACATTTAAAGAAACACGGCAGGTATGAAAGAAACACTTATGGAAAGGAGAGGAGAGTTTCATGATGACTTTACCTTTTTATGTATCTCATGTTAATGTCAGATTGTGAAAGCTTCATTTAAAGCTAAAATGAAAAATAAAATAATAAATATATGAAGATGGGTGTTGAGAGCGCACAGCACGGTGAGTATAAGGGCATTTGTTTTGCTCAGTCTCCCCTCAACTTTTTAAAAGGTATGATCCTGTTTGGCATTGCTATCTTATAGATTATTGGTTTAACTACCAAACCACAATGCAGATTATAAGTGAATAATAAGCCATATTAAACAAATGTTAGTGCATATGCCATGCCACTTGTTTATATCAGATTTCTAACACATTCTTAGTAATTTTCAAACTTCTCTTATTGTCATAAAGTGACAATTTAGTGAGACGTTTAATTTATGAATGGGACTAACCAATGTATTAAACTTCACTCGAAATTTACTAAAAGAAATGGTTCGCAATGTGGTGTGAGCCATGTCATCAATATTTGAATCAGCATTATATGAATTTGTCCAAGGAGAAAGCAATATCGCGTAAGAATCAACTAAAGGGAATTCAATTTTCTTGTTCCACCATCTTTCTTCTCAAAATTGCACAAAGTGCTCTTCAGCATTATTAAAGAGTCTGCCATTAAAGTTTGTCTACAATCGTTGGAGTGATGATGCAGCCAATATAGACATCCAACTGATCGAGAGGTTTGTGCCCCATGACTTTGGTTTTTTTGGTCAGAAAGGTAGCCCATGCATTCACTGGTGTTTCACCATATACACTTTTGCCTTTACAAGGTTCAGAAATAACTTCCAAGTTGCACAACTTGTCCCAGGTGACAGCCATGGAGGCTGGGCGTTGTGTGAAAAGATTATTAGGAAGGGAGGGGGAGGAACGAGGGAGAAAGGGAGGGGGAGGGGGGAGAGGGGGAGGGCAGAGAGGGGAAGGGGGGAGAAAAGGGGGGGGGGGGAGGGAAAAAAGAGGGAAAAAATGAAGGAAGAGAGCGAAACGGAGGGGAGGGGAAGAGAACAGGAAGGGGGAGGGGGGGGGGGGGGGGGGGG
>JAGVVM010010774.1:0-12884 GCA_019149425.1 Psidium friedrichsthalianum
CCGCACCAGGCCATAATTGTTTACAAAATAGCTCTCTTCTGGAATGCGCGAGTTTGGGATGTTTGCAAAGAGTTCTAATGATCTTGCCGCAAGCTTTCGCGATTATGAGACATCCGAAAACATACTTCTAATCGTCTTGCTTGCAACTCATTAGATCAGATACGCCACATACGGCAATCGCGTTAGAGAACTTCATGACCAAAAAGTCTCACTTCATCAAGTATTATCCCTTCTCCTTCTAGCTATCTGCTGTGCTCTTAATAAATTCCATCATAACTCTTGATGTTCCCCTCAACGAAACCATTTATTCTTATCCTTGAAGTTGCTTCGAAACACATCTGCATAAAAAGCACAAAGGAGTCTAATACATCGAAAAGTATAGTCCGCTATCAAATCTATAGTCGCTTCATTCATTTCAAAATTATGATGTGCATACTTTGGTTTCGAAACAAAACCCTAAATCCACTAAAATTATTTCATCCGATGTAAAGTTCTAATTTAAATGCAACGAAAAAGGAGTAAAGATGGAGGAACTGGGCAAATTCTTCTATGAATTGTCTTATCTTGTTATGAATCAACAACGACATTTTATTTCGCAGTTACAGTCGACTTGAAACTCATGAGAAATAGAACTGGAGGCACATGATAACCCTCTTGCCGAAGAAGTCAAAAACGGAAAGCGATCTCATAGACATCATCTTTGCCGTGATTCAGAGAGGTAAAATGTGTGTATTGCCACTGTAGAATGGCTTTAATCTGTTCTCGAAATAGGGATTCGACTCTTAGTCGCTGAATTGTGTCGACAATGATCAAACTTTCTATAGGTTCATTCACCACTTCACTCAGAAAATCTATAAGGCTCTTAACTTTTTCTTCATGTTTGATCCTCAAATCATTCTGCATCGCGAAAATCCAGAGTTAAAAGTGAGGTCAACATTATAATGCCCCCAAAAAAAAAACTTAAGCAGGACTGAACTTAACTGGCCACCTTTTTCTCATGTAAATTAAAAAAAATATATCAGTAAAAGTTGAAAAGAGCAAAGCCAAAACCACAATTATATAAACAGTCATTTTTTCATAAACGTCACATTTGAAATTGTTTCAAATGGTCAAATCTTACGGGGAGTTCATAAGTTGGTTTTTATTTTAATTTGTTGTATTTTTTGTCACGCCCCGAACCCAGCGAGCAACGCAAATCCCTGCTAACTTGTACTCGGCTCAATTAGATAATCACAATGACGACCCATGATACTCATCGTCAATCCAACCGACAATTAGAGTTCCTGCACTAGCGAAAACGATACCCTCTATACACGACGTACGTAGAATAGGTAGAGAAGAGAGACAGCTCAGCAATTTAAAACACGCCATTATACATATGAACGAACCAAGATTTATAATATACAACCCGTCGATCTCTCAACCCAAATTGGGATCTGGTCGATACCAAACCTTCCCCATATACAAAAAAACTATAACCAAAAAGGGGAAAACATGACTATATCTAGTCATCATCCGCTTCAAGGTCATCCACTTGCTACTCATCCACAGTTCCATCGATCTCCATTGAGATCCCGTGCCCATCTAGTAGGTCACTCACATTCAAGTTCGGGGTTTGAAAATATGGGAAAACTAACCACCGTGAGAATATATCTCAGTAAGTCACCCCTAATCTCACTCAAGAAATTACATACCCTCAAATCCAACTCTAACATGCCCTCTTAGACGCTTAGGTCACAGAAATAGAAACAAGGGCAAATAAAACATGCCTCATCATCAAAATAATCAGCATGCCAATAATTTAGATTTACACAAAGATCAACAATGCAAATGCGTGCACATACCATGCTCAAATTCCAGTCTTAGCTCTCTAGCCAACTCGACTTGCGTTAAACACATCAAGTTCGACTCGCTTATCTTACGTATTAGGTCCGTGCCTCAACTCGCGTTGAACTACATACCTCAGGTTGGCACCTTATCTCTCTAGCTACCCTGTGTCGAACGCATCAAGGCACACTATGCCTCAACCCACGTTGAACTACACTCCTCAGGTTGGCACCATTATCTCTCCAATTTCCCCGCGTTAAATGCATCGGGTTTGCCTCGCCACCATGTCATATAAGCACATCAGGGCAATATTCACTACTTGACATCCGCCATTTCACAATATAAATATATATATATATGCCAACATGCAAATCCTTTGCGCAAAATAAGCAGACATATTCGAGCGTATAAAACAATGCAATTGCAACCGAGCATAATTCATAATAATGCAGTCCAACCAATTCTCAAATATAGACTTGACTATATTAATTCCATCATCATACACAATGTCTAAGCCAATCACTTTGTCCATCGTTCACAATTTTGCCGAAATTGCCTAATTTGCATTTTTACATTAAAATATGCATTTTGGGCCCACGATATTTCAATAATTGACCCTAAACACAAATGGACAGCATGGGAATAGTATCCTAGCTCATGGACAGTACTCAAGGTGTCGTGAACAGTACCACAGAAAATCGCTTGTGTCCAGTTTCGCCCAAAACATTCCAAAATCTCATTTTTCGGTATTCAAACCTCACTGGATCATCATCGACACCATGGACAGCCTATACTCAATGTGAACAGTACCACATCAAGCATGAACAGTACACAGAGTTTGCGTACAAAACTAATTTTCACAAAAATCGCCAAATCAATCAATTTTTCTATACTGATCTACCTCGGATCACACCTTAGAGTTTATCCAAGGATCATCTAACATCCTACTCGAGGTTTAGGGGTCAGCTTACCGGAAAATTGAGCAAAGAAGCCTTAAACTAAATTGGAACAGAGACGGCTTCAAAAAGACAGCAGAATACGATAACGTGCAGGGCTAGTTCAAAATGAAATTCCCGATGATTTAGAACCCATCTAGGGCTGATTCTTGCGTCAAAATGTCAAGGAAAGAAAGATGAAGAAACTCACAGTTGGTCAGAAATTCAACCGATATGATGACAGCTGCAAAACGATGAAACATTAATAGAATCGCAACCTGGAAAACAGTCTACGCAAGGGTCCAGTTTTGCTTTTGTTTAAGGGTGTTCTAGGGTTGATCTTGAGTTGAATTTTTGTGGAGAACTACTAGAGAGATAGTGAAGATGTAGGTGGAATGTGGCTCGAGGTGGTAGCTATTGGATAGCGAGACGGCTGTGAAACGAGCAGCGATTTTTCGGCAGCCAAAAAGTAAGAGAGAAAATGAGAAAGAGCGAGGGCCACAAAATGATCGAGAGTAAGAGAGAGAATGATCTATTGATAATTGAAGAGAGAGAGAGAGAGAGAGAGAGAGAGAGAGATCTCAAAAAGTGAATTATTAATTTCACTATTCATGACACTATTCACGATTTGACTGGTCAAAAATTTGACTGATGGTGACCGATGGTCGATTGACGTGATTGAGTTAACATTTGATGAGACATTTTTCGAGATTCATTCCATTTCAAGACTGATCGGGCACAATCAGGACTAATCGAGGCTCAAGCGCAAACGGAATCGAACGCAACACTACTCTAGATTAAATTTCTAATCTCACAAAAAAATACTATCACAACAAATCTATGGAGTCTAAAGCAAACCGAGGGCAATTCAGTCATTTTCAATATTACCTTTCTTCTCAACACTTCAAAATCAAACTACCAATTTTAAGCATTTTGAGGCAACATCCATTTTCAATTGCGAATATCCTAAAAATTCGATTATCCAAGTTCAGAATCCGTTTTGCGGTCACATTCATTTAATCGCCACTTTAGTAAATACTCAGACTAATAGGGTGGCTTTTAGAAGTTACGCGTATCGACTCATAATTAGGTCAACGTATTTAAATTCCTAGGCAGCCATTCTCCTTGGTTAGTCATCTCAAAGTGGCCAGCTCCGAGTGAGATTTAACTAGAGTGAGATCAATGAAAAATATCAATTCTATATTACAAATCTAGAAAATGGGTCGAATTTTTAGAATTTCACAATTCTCCTCTCTTTATAAAAATTTTGTCCATGAAATTTATAACAGCACCACTGCTAAAACATGTGGGAATACATGCATTTCATCTCTCTTCACTAATCTAGGTTGCGCCTTCAGTTCCATGATGTTCCCAAATCACCTTGACTAACTTCACTGTCTTGTTCCTTGGGACTTGCTCCCTCCAATCCTCTATCCGTACTGGTCTTACCACGTACGAGACTTGATCATCCACTTCAATGACTTCATGATCGAATATATGGCTTGGGTCTGGTTTGTACTTCCTTAACATCAATACATGGGAGACATTATCACTTGAGACAGGTTCGGCGGCAAGGCAAAGACGGTAGGCTAGCGTCCTAATTCTTTCCAGATCTCGAATGGGCTTATGAATCCGGGCTTATATTTCTTTCCTTTTCCCAAATTTAGATCCCTCCACCTCTATCCATACTGGTCTTACCACGTACGAGACTTGATCATCCACTTCAATGACTTCATGATCGAGTATATGGCTTGGGTCTGGTTTGTACTTCCTTAATATCGATACATGGGAGACATTATGCACTTGAGACAAGTTCGGCGGCAAGGCAAGACGGTAGGCTAACGTCCTAATTCTTTCCAAGATCTCGAATGGGCTTATGAATCTCGGGCTTAGATTTCCTTTCTCCCAATTGAGATAGCCTTCACATTAGCAATACCTTTAAGAATGCGTGATCTCCAACTTGAAACTCCAAAGGCCTACATCGTCTGTCAGAATAAACCTTTTGGCGACTTTAAGCCGTTTTTAGTCTATCCCTGATTACCATCACTACCTTAACTGACTGCTGAACCAATTTCGGACCTGTAATACTCCTTTCACCAACTTCATCCCAACAGACTGGAGTTCTGCACGCCCTACCATACAAGGCCTCAAACGGTGCCTTACGGATACTTTGCTAATAGCTATTATTGTACGTGAACTCTACCAAATGTAGTTGCTCTTCCCATCCACCTTTAAAATCAATTACACACGCCCTCAGCATATCCTCAAGCATTTGAATCGTCCCTTTCTGATTGTCCATCGGTCTGCAGGTGATATGCCATGCTATATCTCAACTCTATTCCTAAAGCATCCTGTAACTTTCCAAACATCACGGTAAAGCGAGGGTCACAGTCTAACGTGACTGTCACTGGCACTCCATGGAGACGGACAATTTCATGAACATACAAATCATCTAGCTTTTTCCAAAGCAAAGTCCCTTCATATTGCTATGAAATGAGAAGACTTGGTCAACCTATCGACCACAGCCACATCGAATCATTTCCTTTTTGACTCCGTGGCAAACCAGTCACAAAGCCTATTGTGATATGCTCCCATATCCATTCTGGGTTTTCCAGCAACTGCAGCAACCCTCCAGGCTTACAATGCTGAGCCTTTACTTGCCGACATGTCAAGCACTTAGCCACATGCTTGGCAACATCTACCTTCCTACCATTCCACAAATAGTGCTGACGCATGCTTTGATACATCGTCATACTCCCAGGTGGATACTGTAGTTACTGCAATGAGCTTCAGATGAGATTTCCTCCTTTAACTCCCCACATTAGGCACACATAAATGTCCTTTAAACTTCAAAACTCTACCATTGGTCACTTGAAACTCAAGTTTTCTCTTGGCTACATCCGTAGATATAACCTTCTGAATATCGAGTACATGGATTGCATGTCCTTAATCCTCGATTGAATTTTTGGTTCAACCCTTAAGGTAGCCATTAGACTCGAGAGGTCTCTTACCTCTGTCTTAAACTCCGAGTCTCTTATTCCTTTAAGCAAGGTCCATTCCTTGACCATCACGTGTGCAATGCTCGACTTCCGACTCAGTGTATCTGCTACTTTATTAGCCTTCCTAGAGTGATACAGAATGTTGCAGTCATAATCCTGAAGCAATTCCATCCAACAACATTGTTTCATGTTAAACTCCTTCTAAGAAAATAGGTATTTCAACCTCTAATGGTCCGTGTAAATTTGGAACATTTCTCCACCAAGTAGTGCCTCCAAATCTTTAGTGCGAACACAATTGTTGCAAGTTTCAAATCATGCGTTTGGTAGTTCATCTCATAAGGTCTCAACTATTGAGATGCATACGCCACAAGCCGTCCATGCTGCAGCAAGACATACTCAAGTCCTCTCAATGATGCATCACTATAAATCTCAAATCCTTTAGATCCTAATAGAATCATCAATACTAGTGCAGTGGTCAGCCTATTCTTAATCTCTTGGAAACTCCCTTCGCACTTATCCGTCCATTCAACTTCGTTCCCTTTTTCAGTAGATGCGTTAAGGGAATAGCTATCGCGGAGAACCTTTCCACGAAGCGTCTATAGTAACTAGCCAATCCAAGAAAACTCCCCACCTCTGTTACAGTCGTCGGTCTTGGCTACTTCTCAACAGCTTCTATCTTCAACGGATCCACAAATATCCATTCTCTGGAGATTATATGCCCAAGAAACACGACTCGATTTAACCAAAACTTGCATTTGCTAAACTTCGCATACAGCGAGTGCCCTCTTAAGGTCCGTAGAATAATACTCAGATGCTACTTGTGGTCCTCACAACTCTTCAAGCATACTAAGATGTCGCCGATGAACACAATGACAAACTGATCTAGAAACTCCTTAAATACTTGATATGTCATATCCATGAAAACAGCTGGGCATTTGTCAATCCAAACAACATAATTGTGAACCCATAATGTCCATACTTCGTCCTAAATGCTGTCTTCGATATGTCCTCCTTCTTAATCCTTAGTTAATGATAGGCCATCTTAGGTCTATCATAGAAAACACAGATGCCCCTTGTAGCTAATCAAATAGGTCGTTTATCCTTGGGAATGGATACTTGTTGTTAATTGTCAATTGATTCAACTGCCTATAGTAGATGTACAAGTGCAATGACTCATCATTCCTTACAAACAAAATTGGCACTCCCCATGGCGATGCACTAGGGCGAATGAATCCTTTGTCCAACAATTCCTAAAGCTGTACCTTAAGTTTCTTCAACTCCGATAAGGCCATTCTACAAGGCGCGTTTGAAATCAGTTCTAATCCAGGGGCTAGTTCAATTACGAACTCCACTTCCCTTTCTAGTGGCAGTCTTGGCAACTCTTGAGGAAACACATTGGGAAAATCACACACCATTGGCACATCCTCAAGCTTCACTTCTTTAACTGAAGAATCCACCATTGAGGCCAGGAATCCTAGACAACCTTTGTCCATTAACTTAGTCGCTTCTAGCGACGAAATCCAAAGGATCGAGGTTCCTCATCCGTTTCCCAAAATTTCATATCTAGGATGATCCACTAGATTAAGTTGGATCACCTACCACCATAATCAATTATTGCCCCATGCTTAACTAGCCAATCCATTCTAATTATCACATTAAAATCATACGTCGGTAAAACCATCAAATCTATCAATTCTTCCCTATCACCAAATGCTATCTTACAGTTCTGATATCATAACGTTACAAGTACCTTATCCTTTAGTGGGGTGGCCACATGCAACAATATTTCTAAAGGTCTCACATCCACGCCAGCCAATGCCACAAATTGCTCAGATATGAATGAAGGTGATGCCCAGGGTTAAATAAAACATGTATAGCATGATCACAGAGAGAAACGGTACCTGTGATCATACCAAGTGCATTCTCTGCGTCCTTTCGTGCCACTGCATACACTTATCCTTGTGCAGTTGGTCCGTTCTGATTTCCTTGCAGAGTGGCTCCCATATGACACCCTACTTGGGGTCACTGTGGCTGAAACTAAGGTCCCGAGGCACGCTATGGATAGAACCTTGCCTAATGTCCCATTTGCCCACATTTAAAACATACCCCAGTTCTACTCGGACAAGGACCATTCCCATGCTTTCTCCCACACAATCGACATGCCGTGCTAGACTGATAAGATGGCTTTCCCAAATTCCTTCAAGTAGGAGGGACAAACCTTATGTTGTCTATTATCGTCAGTCTCTTTCCAAAGTTCCGATTATCTCTTCCAAGCATAAACCGTGATCCAGATACAGCGGTCCTTTCGATCATGTCTCTTTCAATTGCCTGTGCCCTTTCGTACATTTCACTGTAATCCCTCATCAACAAGGTACTCAACTGACTTTTAAGTTCCAGCTTCAATCCCTCCCGAAATCTTCTTGCTTTATCCCAAGGATTCTTGATCATCCTCTACACAACTTTGACAGCCTTGCGAACTCGTCCTCATACTGGTCCATAGTCATTTGGCCTTAGCGAAATCGTAGAGATTGTTGCATTTTTCTTTCTTGAGCGGCCTCAGAGAAGTACTTTCCATTTATTGCCTCACTGAAGGACATCCAATTCTGCAAAACACCCGTTGGGAATACTCTTCCTTGGGTGGCCTTCCACCTATCACTTACTGTACCTTGAAGCTGATATACTACCAATGATACTTTCTCTTCCTCACTGCATCCCAATAAGGCAAAAGCCTTTTCTAGTTTCTCAATCCAAAGGGATGCGGCTTCAGGTCCTCCACTTCTGTTAAACTCTGATGATTTTAGCTTGAGGAACTGCTCAACCAATTGATGTGTCTGATGAGCTCCATTACCAACTCTTATATTCATATTCACTGTAGCTATAGCAGCTTTAGCGGCTTGGGCAACCTCGACAGCCCTTTCTTGAGCCTGCTTGCCCATCAAATTCCCAATTTCCTCTAGGGCTTTCATTACCCCTTCCATTCTTGGGTCCACTGTAGCTCAAGCATCAAAGCTAGATGCTCATCTCAGCCTTTTAGGTCTACCCCGATTGCTCATACTCCCAAGATCCTCTTACTTAAACTTGCTATAATTCCATTAGGGAATTAGACCTATGCGAGGTATTCAAGCCTATCCATCTAGGTAGCAGATTTAAACAATCACAACACCACAATTTCAACCAAGCTATTATAAACAAATCGGACTAGCTAACAACCAATAGAGTCTTACCTCTAGTCCTGACGCACCTGCAACTTAGAGCAATAGCAACCAGTGCACTCAGCACAAAGCAATTCAAGCATAGTAATCACAAGCGCTACTCAAGCCACATGAGAAGTACGCTAAACCCTAACCAACACCTAGCGTCTCTCTACCTGGCTATCCCATAAATCAACTTCTTATTACTCCAAGCCTCGAATAACTTTTGATCAAGTCGACCTTGCTCTGATACCAAATCGAACGGGGATGTAATGCCCTGAACCCGATGAGCAACGCGATATCCCTACTAACTTGTACTCACTCGATTGGATAATCATAATGATGACCCAGGATACTCGTCGTCAATCCAACCGACAATCAAAATTCCTGTGCTAGCGAAAATGATACCCTCCATAGACGACGTACATAGAACAGGTAAAGAAGAGAAGCATCTCAACAATTTAAAACACACTTTTATACATATGATCGAACCAAGATTTACAATATATAGCTCGTCGACCTCTCAACCCAAATTGGGATCTAGTCGATATCAATTCTTCCCCATATACAAAAAAACTATAACCAAAAAGGAGAAAACATGACTACATTTAGTCATCATCCGCTTTAGGGTCATCCACTTAATGCTCATCCACAATTGCATCAATCTCCACTGAGATCCCATGCCCAGCTAGCAGGTCACTCATATCTGGTTCAGGGGTCTGAAAATATGGGAAACTAAGCTTGTCCTGATCTCGTTCAGGATATTACGTACCCTCAGATCCAACTCCAACATGCCCTCCTAGACGCTTAGGTCACAGAAATAGAAACAAGAGCAAACGAGACATGGCTCATCATCAAATAATCAGGCACACCAATAATTCATATTTACACAGAGATCAACAATGCAAATGCATCCACATGCCATGCTCAAAATTTCAATCTCGGCTCTCTAGCCAACTCGACCCGTGTTAAATGCATCAGGTCGGACCCGCATATTGTACGCATTAGATCCGTGCCTCAACCTGCGTTGAACTACACACCTTTGGTTGGCACCTTATCTGTCCAACTATCCCACGTCAAACGCATTAGGGTGCACTGTACCTCAACCCGCGTTAAACTATACGCCTCAGGCTGGCACCCTTATCTCTCAAATTTCCCCGAATTAAACGCATCAGGTCCGCCCTCCTCCCTGTGTCATATAGGCACATCAGGACAATATTCATTGTTTGACATCCATCATTTTACATATAAATACATATATGCCAGCATGCAAAATCTATTGCACAAATTATTCAAGCAGGCAGATTCGGGCTAATAAAACAATGCAACTGCAACCAAGCATCATTCACAACAATGCAGTCCAAGCAATTCTCAAATATAGACTCGGCTATATTAATTCCACGACTAAACAAAATGTCTAAGGTAATCACTTTGTCCATTGCTTGCAATTTTGACAAAATTACCTAATTTGCATTTTTACATTAAAATATGCATTTTGGGCCCACGATATCTCAATAATTGACCCTAAACACAAATGGATAGCATGTGAATAGTAGTTTAGGCCTGTGAACAGCACTGAAGGTGTGGTGAACAGTACCAAAGAAAATTGTTCGTGCCCGATTTCAACCAAAACATTCCAAAATCTCATTTTTCGGTATTCAAACCTCATCAGACCATCATCGATACCCATGGACAGCCTAAACTTGACATCAATAGTACCACATCAGGCATGAATAGTACACAAAGTATGCGCACAAAGCCGATTTTCACAAAAATCGCCAAATCTGTCAATTTTTCTACACCAATCTACCTCGAATCGCACTCTAGAGTCTATCTAAGAATTATCTAACATCCTACTCAAGGTTTAGGGGGTCAACTTACTAGAAAATTGAGTAAAGAAGCTCCAAACCAAACTAGAACAGAGGCGACTTCAAAAAGATAGCAAAAGACGATAACGCACAGGGCTGGTTCAAAATGAAATTTCCGATGATTTAGAACTCATCTAAGGCTGATTCTTACATCAAAATGCCAAGGAAAGAAAGACAAATAAACTCACAGTTGGTCGGAAATTCAACCAACCCGAAATGGCTGTGAAAATGGTGAAAACCTGACATAACCGCAATCGAAGATTAATGTTAGTCCGAGTAAGAAAATTTCTAACTAATTACCTCATGCCGCTACTGGAATCATCCCCATCAGACTCCGATGTGGGGTAGTTCTTGATAGGGGTGAAGTATGAAAATGCCGCCCAAGGGGATTAACAATGGACACCTGAATGTTTGGATAAAGAATTGAATGCCTCCTTTACTTCGGCTATCGTACCTTTTGCGAGAAAACCCTTTACCTTGAGGAATATGGAGCTATCTACCGCTCAACTCACTGGAGATTAAAATGCAGGACGTGTATGGAAATGGCTTGCCTTTCTTCATCCTGTTATGCCCCATTGTATACACTCGATGCATCATATGTAGCTTACGCTCCCTATACAGAGTTGGCAAATTAAACATGTGGAATGGTCATGCATAAACCATGAAATATGTAAGCACAATGCAAATGTGACAATTTCAAACAGCTTGTCATGCTTCTTGAAGCATAGTGTATGCAAGCATGAAAAAAAAATTCTAGGGAATAGGGATTGTGGATTGTCCCCTGCTCATGTGAATAGATGAAACAAGTTCGGAAAGTAATCTTCGAGTCGAGGAGTGTCTTGTTTCTAACTTTGCCCCTGCACAAGGAAAGGCATATGTGAATGAGTCAAATGAAGACATGAAACACTTTTGTTCAATGTCAACAACCATCACGGTCTGTAAGATGCCCCTGCAAGAAAGAAAATGGAAAGTTATCCCCAAAACCAAATTAGTTAAAGAATGTGTACTCCCTTTTTCAAGTCAGGGCTCGCTATCAATCTACCCAATTTTTATTGGAATGGATCATATCGGATGATCATAGCTTTGTCCAGATCTAGGATTGCTCTAGACTTACTAGGAATTCGACTTTGAGCTTTAGCAAACGACCTATTTCCTCACTTGATCCTACATAGGAAAAAAAATGTGCATGAATAGGATCTTAAAAAGATGAAGTGAGTGAAAATTGGGAAGCTCTGATTGTCGATTTGCTTCAGTGGTTGCAATCAAAGACATGTCCGCTAGCTTGGCACCTGCAAAAAGGAAAATGGAATGTCATTTTCAAAAATGATTGGGTTGGCAAAAGATACTCCCTTTGGATTAGGCGGCCTTGATTTTGCCTTATCTTTCATTGACTGACATGGCATGATCAAAAGATCAATCGAGGGTGAAGCATGAATTAGCCTTGACTAGCTGATGGATTGGCGTACGAGCGAGCTGATGCATATAGTTGGACTTGCCCTAATCCCTTCATCAAGCTGAATCATGGCCATGGTAGATATTTTCCTGTCAAGTGACAAACCATCTGCGATTGTAGATGCCCCCTTGTTCGTACTTAGTTGTGCCCCTAGTCTTGAATTACCTAGGGAAGGAAGGCTTTGTAAAGGAACTTCTGCTACCCCAAGCTATTTGCAGAGGAACCCTTGCGTGTAATGTACTAGCTTGATATTTCCATTGGCTGGTGTGGCATGACTAATGGATCGATCAGGGGACTAGCTAAGAATTGCCCAAAGGATCAACATGGAGCTAATCAAAGGACAGCGAAAGGTGATGTCGATCAATACAAGGATCAATGACGGCTGGTGTTGAGACTTATTGCAAGGATCGTTATGCATTTGATCGGTCCGACTGGGTACTAGTGAACGACCAACTATGGAACTATTGTAAGTACCAACTTCTATTCAAAGATAGTCTTGGCTCTCGCTTGGTGTTTTTCTTGCACCTTTCTCGAACTTCGACTTGATCGGTGGCTGATGTAACTTAGATTTGAGTTAACTAGTTGCTTCGTCGCTTGGCATGGGAAATAAA
>JAGVVM010010775.1:0-16728 GCA_019149425.1 Psidium friedrichsthalianum
CCTAGCATGGTGAATGATTAATGAAAAAGGCATGGAGTATGAACTATTGATTAAGGTGGATTAATATTGACTCGATTTATGAAAAACGTCGTGGTGGTTTAAACTATGTACTTGGGGTATTGGGGGGAATGTGGACTACTGTGAGTATGGATATGGATTAAACGTGAACGTGTGGGTGAATTTGCTGGATTTCTTGATCTGCTCATGTTTGAGGTTGCCGTGGTTATTTGAGAAAGAGAATTCACAAGTCATGGGATTTGGGTGGTACTGAATGGACTTGAGTATGTGGGTGAGGTTCGATTAGTTAGTCTGGGTTTATTACATAGACAATGCAAGTAATTTCCCCAAATGGTCAAGCCGTGTATGTGTGGGATTAAATTGCTTGAAACCGTGCATTGTCTGAGTATGGTTTGAGAGGGAAGTCGCCCTGTAATAGAGCTAACACCCAGGAGTGATAAAAGCCCGAGAGTACGGCTTTGAGTCTGCCTGTGATGTATTGAAATACTCTGCATTTGTTTGCATGTGTGAGACTTGCCTGATTTTGTGAATGTGAGACATCGTGCGTGAACGTGTGATTGAAACATGGCATTGACTGAGCATGCTGCGTGGCACGATGATCTATTTTGGCAAGTCCTGAGAAATGAAAGTGAGATTGTGCTCGGCCGACGGACTGGCGCGAGAATTGGAGAGAAAAGGTAGGTTCCCGGCTTGCGACGGACTGTAAGTTCGAAGGCGTTCGAACGTGCACGGCACGGGGTAGCTGGAGTGATAAGGTGCCGGCCTGTGGCGCCTTGAGCGCGGTTCGAGGCACGGCCTGAGGCATAGTATGTATACGCGGGCATGAGACCTTGAGGGTCAGGGATGAACCACGAGATCTCGAAATGATGTCGGGGATGAAACACGAGATCCCCGCGACGGTGTTCAGTGCATAACATGTGTTTGAGTTTGACTGTGAGTCACATGCACTGATTTGATCATTCATGATGAGTTTGGCATCGTGTGTTGTATCTGTGAGAGTCGAGCATGAACCATTGAGGCCATTTGTGTGATTGCATATGCAATGAAATTTAGCATGGTATTGAGTCGCATGCATTGACTTGGGCGACGGTTGATGAATTTGTTATTGTATGTTGCATTCGCTCTTGTTACGGATGCCTGAGTTGCTTGGCTGATGTGTTGTTCCATTTCTAAGTTTAGAGGTTTACTCACTGAGTTTTAGACTCACTTGTGGCTGATTGCCTTTCAGATCCTCGACCTTAGCATGGAGACGATGGGAGTATTAGTTGGAATACCAGAGGAGACTGAGCAATAGGAGTCATTGTACCCTAATCTGAGGGTCCTATTTTTTTTAGAATTGAGCTTGTATTCAGGATTAAACCTATGTTGTGAGAGTTGTATATGTGATGGTGTTTAATATAAGCAGGATTCGTTAGTGTATTTGGTGTCTGTTGATTGTGGTCTCTCTATCTATCTACATTATGGCTTGTCAGGGGTAGTTGTTGGCGCTTTCGCCTGCGTTTATCTGAGCCGTCATTTGGCCGCGACGTTTCCTGGGCGGTCGCAAATCGGTTCGGCCATTCGACGAGGTGAGTTGGAGTGTCTGTCGCGCGGTCGTAGGGGAATAGGGCGTGACACCCGTCCCCAACAGTGAATGTAACATGGGTAAGATAGGGGATCCTGGAGGAAATTGGTTCAGAGACTCAATCTTTCCATGGACCAGATAGTGGGACGGATGATGATGAGTAGGGTTGAGGCAGAAGCCCCTTGGTAGAAATTTGTGTGGTTTGCCCGCTATTGGAGTTGAGAACCTTGCTGACCTAGAGTCTTTTGTTGTAAAGGTCAAGCAATGGGTTGTAATGAGGTGATGAGAGCTTTAAATTGCGTATATGACGTCATCCTGATAATTGTATAAAAAGGGCATGTAATATAAGGTTTGGGTTTGACATGCTTAGTTGGTCTGTCTCTCTCTCTCTCTCTACCCGTTTATGTGTATGCGTTGGAGGAGCTCGCTTCCGTTGTTACAAGAACTCTGAGGTCGTTACGACAAGTTTCTGGTTTCTTGGCCGTCGTGATTGTCGACCATTTCGACCATACAGGTACGACAAAGATGTCGCGTGGCTCGTGGGTTCGGGGCTTGACAGAGGAGGAGAAGATTGCAGTCGAAGTTAAGAAGCTACGGAAGTACCTATTCAATTATTTTGTGATCAAGACGCTTTCAGGCTTATTGTTAGTTGAGAAATTATTAAGAGCATTTATATCTCACCTTGTCCGTGAAGCAAATGGGGAGACAATGAGAAATTATTTAGAGTATTTGCATCAGGAACAAACAAATAGAGAACATATGTGCCGCAAACAGGATTTACAATTCAACATATTAATACAAACACATACATTGGGAATATCTGGTCGATTCACAAGCAAACAAATAGAGAATATATGCTGTATATATTCATATCTTCCAAATTAGTAAATTACTCATATTATGCTGTATACATTCAAATCTTCCTAGTGAAAAAAACAATAGAACGACTAAATCTGTGTTGAATGTCTTTTGCATTTTCTTTTGAAATACTTGTCTTGCAGATTATTCAAATGTGTGAGATACACTGGACTAAATTTGACAAGACAGGCTCAGATGATGTTTTGAGAGACTCAGACGCTGCTTGGAGCTTAAACGTTGTGCGAAAGAGCTCAAATGTTATGCTAGGTACTCAGATGATTGAGCAGGAAGCTCAAACGTTGTAACATAGCTCAAGCTCTGAGAAAGCATTTCACAAGCAACAATCAGATTGTCAAGAAATCTATTTGAAGACGATTTAATTTACATATTATATCATCACAATGGCTAGCAATCAAGCTAGATTCGTGCTGGAAGATTCTCAATCATGAATATCAACGGCTACAAAAATCATTTGTATACAATCTCATCCAATGGAGAATTTTGGAAGAGATCATTTGAAGATCTTGCAATGGGAAGTTGTGATGGAGGAATATAAAAGGAGACATCAAGGTTGAAGAAGTAACACACGAGGGAATAAAATTAAAATTTTCAAAAATGAAAAAGTTTCACAACCTTCATATATTTTTATCTTACACTATAATACTTAGAGGGGAACATAGAGTGTCACCAAGCTGTGACATCTGAGTTATTCACTAGTGAAATCCAACCAATTAGTTGCTAGAGTGAAGAAGTAAACGTAGGCTCAAAGAAAGCCGAACCACTATAAATCTTATGTGCACATTCTTTTTCTCTTAAGCTCTCTGTTTATATACATTTGTGAAAGTAGATCTGCACATGAAGGTGCTTCTGTGAATCTTTCAGATCTTCCTAGTAGCATCGTCTGAGTGAAGCTCTAAGCATATATGTTTGAATTCCACATTGAATTATTAAAATTCATATAATCACCTATTCACCACCTTTAGGTGATAACACTTGCCACATCAATTGGTATCATAACCTGGTGCTCATATTTTTATTAAAGTATTATTACTTCTAAGCTAACAATCTCTATGGCTAGCAATTTTGCTCCCACATGAATTGAAGGATGAAGCAATAATAGGCCACCTTACTTCGATAGAAAAGAATACAATGATTGCCAAAATAAATTAAAGGTATATCTCAGATGCCAAGATTCACAAATATGGGATGTCGTAAAAGGGATTGATGCATCCATAGGCACTTTAGACGACACCAATCCCACAGCTGCTCTATCTACAACTGAATTGGCAAAAAGAGATGCTTTAGATGCTAAAACTAATTATTCTTTTTATAGTGCATTATCTCCTGTTGAATACAAACATATTACAGATTGTCCCTCTATAAAAGCTATATGGATAAGATCTACGTTACTTATGAAAGAACGGACAGAATCAAGGAGACTAAAGTCAACATACTCGTCGGCCAATATGAAACCTTCAAAATGAAGTCCAATGAAATGGTCAAAGAAATATTCAATAGATTCATTGAGATAGTAAATAGCCTCACTTATCATTGGCAACCAATGTCTGGTCCGATGAGAGTGAACAAACTTCTAAGAGCACTCACAAAAGAATGGGACAACATCAAAACATCCATTTGAGAGACTCAGAAGATCTTGCCGCTATCAATGGATGAACTCATTAGAACACTTCATTCCTGCGACTATGAAAAAATCAACGAGGAAGCACAATTGAGAGGTAAGAAATCCATTACTCTCAAAGTTAACGTTCATTCTAATGAATTAGATTCAGAAGACGAAGATGATAAGGAACTTGCACTCATAGTCAAAAAGTTCAAGCAACATGATCTGAGATGATCATTTGATGATAAAGAAGATAGCAAATATGTGGTTTGCTATGAGTGCAAAAAGAAAGGACACATCAAGCCAAACTATCCTCTTCTAAAGAAGAAAGAGATGATAAATCCATGAAAGCTCTGAAAGCAGAAACATGGAGCGACATAGAATGTGAAAGTAATGAAGAGAATGCCAATATTTGTTTAATGGCTAACTCAGACTCTGAAGATAAATTTGAGGTAACTTTTCCTAGCATTCGGTCTAAAGTATCTGATTATATAGATGAACTATGTTTTGACTATAGAAATGCTCTCAAAAATCTTTCTAAATTATAAAAGAGATCACTTATTTAAAGCAAAATGATATTTCTCAAAAGGATGAGATGATTTTTCTAGAGAGTAACTTTTCTCAAATGAAAGAACAATTGTGTTTTGATGTCTAAGAAAAATGAGAATTTGAGGATTTGGAATGAATCTTTGAAAAAAGGAAAATGAATCCCCGAAAAAGGAAAACATCTTCTTGAAAAAGGAAATCTCAGACATCCACAAAAAATTTCATCTGGTTCAAAAATGCTATAACACATTCTTTCTATACAGGTTCCCTACTATAACAAATCCGGACTTGGTTTTCAAAAGGAAAGTGATTTGGAAATAATTTTCCTAAAATCAAGAAAAGGCTTAGAAAAAGTCCCTAAAAAATGCATATACAAATCACTTTTATAAGCAGTTTGTAAGATCTAAAGAATAAAATTTTTCTAAATACGCAAAATGTGGTGATCCGAAACACTCCAGAAGTTGCTATCCTAAGATCTGGAGAACCACCCTATATATATTGAGATTTGCAAACTCCCCTAACCCAAAAGCACCCAAACAGATTTGGGTATCAAAGAAAACTTGAATTCTTTTGATGTTTGCAGGTAACAATTAAAAGAAGAAACATATGGTATCTTGATAGTGGGTATTCTAGATACGTGACTGAAGACTCTAAGTTATTTATCAATCTTTCTAATTTTGATGGAAAAAGTGTCTCCTTTGGTGAAAATAATAAAGGAACTATAATTGGCAAAGGAGATTACCAATCTCCTCATCGACAACGTCTCATTGGTTAAGAGTTTGAACTTCATTCTCATAAACATAAGTCAATTGTGTGATTATGAATATAAAATCCTTTTTGTGGTAGATAATTGTTCAGGTATTAGATAAGACAACAAAGAACCTTTTACGAGACGAAGACATGGAAATATGTACCTCATAGACATATCATCTGAGGACATTAAATGTTTTGTATCATTCAAAGATGACTCAGAACTTTAGCATAAGAAGCTGGGACACATAAGCTTTAAATAAATCTCAAAACTTTGCTCAAAAAGGTTTGTGAGAGGACTCCCATATGCTAATTTGAGCAAGCAAAACTCTATGACACTTGTACACTTGGGAAACAAGTAAGGAATTCTTATAATTCAATAATCAAGTTTCTACTAATCATGCTTTATAGCTTTTAAACATGGATGTCTTTGGACCTACTCGAACTCAAAGCATTGGAGGTAAAAAGTATTGTCTTGTAATAGTAGATGATTATACTGGATTTACTTGGATTTTCTTCCTTGCACACAAGAATTATGCATTTCCTTATTTTGAAAGCTTTTCAAAAAAAGTTCAAAATGAAAAACACTATATCAACTATTCACCCCCCCCCCCTTTTAGGTGGTAACTCTAGCCACATTAAAAGGCATGGACAAAGAATTGTGGACTGCCCTTTTCGAACCAAATCAGCAAGCCCTAAACCAGGCGACCCCATGAGCACTTTTGAAAACCTACTTTCGCACCACTCACCCCTGCACCAACCACCTCATATCCAGTTTGGAGCCCTAATTTCATGTGACTCATAGCAAGAACCCCCAATCTAAGCCATAATTTCACTTTTAAGCCCTAAATTTGCGGCGGTCGAGCAACAAGAAAAGCAAATTATTGTCGTGACCCAAAAAAAATTCATAGGCCAACGGATTATCAGGTTAAATTGACAAACCTAATTCGGACTCTCCCAAGTCCTATTGAATTGCAACTTAAGTGCTTTCCATGCAAAGTTTATTCAATTTGAAGCCGTCACTAATCATTCTTAGTAGGTTGATTAGAAACCTAAATAAATTAACGGGACAATTAATTTATTTTCTACGAACTAAAGAAAATGAGTCCAGAGACTTGATTACATTAATTTGGAAAAATTAATGCCCTTTCGGTACCAAGTTTCATGAAAAATCCTCTTCCATTGATGATTGTGAATTGAATGTCTATTCCTTTGAAAATGATATGAATGACCATGCATATGCAAAAATGATTTTTTTTTTTTGTATTTTCGGATTAAATGACGACTATTATGAAAACATGCCTTAAAATGGGTTATCATCCAATTTAATCTAAGAAAATGATTTCTCAAAGTCTTAACTTATATTAGATGATATTTATGACATAAAAATAGATTTTTGGCATGATTAACTATTAAAAAAATGAGAGTTATTTTTTGGGGTTTTTTATTTAATGAAACAAACAATCAAAAGGCAAAGATTGAACAAAATAAACAAAAATGCCCATAATATACCTTTTAATTTTGATTTTTTTCGATAAATTCACTCATTCCCAAAGATCTGTGCTAGAGAAGAATTTTACCCGCTACGTCCTCGGAGATTCGAGCCAGTATGCGGATAATTGTACAGAATGACATCATCCCTTGTTACCAAAGGACGGAACATGAAATTCTATACTAAATTGCCGTCCCATTCCACAAGAATGTGGCTAAGGCATGCAATTTATTTTCCGAAGGGTCTAGACACAAAGGGAGCATATATTATGGGCATGTTTGTTTAAAGATGTGCAAACTTTATAACAATCAAGCAATCGAACAAACATGACAAAAAAAAAATAAAAGAAAAAGTGAGCAATTTAATTTAATTTTTTCAGAAAATAGAAGGGGTGACCTAAAATGCTCAAGTGGGGTCCACTTCCCAATCCAAAGGTCGATTTAATTTTTTGAGAAAATTATCTTTAAGGATTTGCAAAGTGTTTTAGATAATTCTCAAAAAATTTGGATAAACATTTGATCGAATCTTATCTTATCTTTAATCAAATAACTTTAAAGAGCATTACAAGAGATAAGATATCTACCAGATAACATCCCAATCAACTCACATACTAGAGATAAACATTCAAAGCAAAGAATTATCCGCAACAAGCCTGACGTTATCCAATTCAAATTTTCTTAAAGATTACATGAAGTTTAATTTAATAAACCTCATCCACAACATAGAGATAACATCAATAAAATCACATGATAAGACAACTCAACCACTCATGAGATAAAATTCGAAGCAAGACTCATCCATGGATGTATCGAATTCAACCAAGGTGACACATGTGCAAAAAATCAATCTTTGTTTCACAAAAATTCCCTTTTTTTTTTCAACTAATCCAATTTAATCTTATAAAAATGCCCAACAAGTTTTAACTTTGAGAAAAGATTTTTTCCAATCAAATTACATCAGTCCTCTAGATTATCTGAGCAATTTCATGATCAAACGAATTAATTTGAAAAAAAAATCAGAAATTGTTAGTAAAGGAACTCAATTTTCTGTTCTTAGCACAACTCAGGAAAAGGATTAAATTTTCATTTTAATTGCAAATTGAATATGCTTGTCAAAACGATATAACATATACGCATGTTTTCCAAGTAAAACAAGCACGAATTGCAATAAAAAAATTCAGAAATTTTGCCTTTTTCCAAGCCAAATTCCAGCGCGCGTGCAATCTGGAAATTTTGTCCAAAGTTGCACGTTTTGAGCTTGATTCACAGCCGAATGATGAGGTATTGAGCAGCGAACAGCAGTTGTTGAACACCGAGCAGCAAGAGATCAACAGATGGATTGTTGTAGTAATTTGGCTTAAGCAAGGGCTGAATTAGACTCCTAACTGGTGGAGGATGATGCCAAATAGGGAGGCTTCAAGACAACAATTCGAACGACACCTTGAGGGGATCTCCAAAATTGTGAAGAAAGTTTCTCTCCCTCTCTCACCACTTTCACTTTGTTTTTTTCTCTAAGAATTTTTCTGAATTGTGTTCCCCCTTGAACCCTAAGCTTAGGCTAGTATTTATAGAGTAAGATCAATCCTAGCCCTAGTAGGATTCATTAGGGACCGTAGGATTAAGCTTAGCTAAGGTAGGATTAAATTAGAGCCATTAGATTAGAAATTCTGAATTTAGGAGTTTTAATTGCTTAAAACTCTTAATTTTCAGAATATTGAAGAGTTTCAATGAGTTAGAACTCTTTGATTTAAACTCAATCTGCCGGTCCAAATTGATCTAAATGTAATGCATGAATAAAATAAATATGCAAATCATGAGGAAATATTTTTTGTGAGAACAAATTCTCATTTTTTATGCGATATAAATGAAAAAAGAAAAATCGAGATTTAGGTGTCAACACTTACAGTGAGCTCGCGATAGAGAGCAATAGCCATCGAGCGATCCATTGCCACCAAGTGACAATGAGCGACAGGCCAAGCAACAGACAGTGATGGGTCGAGGGACGCACAATGATGTCGAGAAGGACAGCGACAGGAAACGAAAGTCTTCATGAAGAAGATTCAAGGTATGTGTGGCTTACTTGGAACGATGTTGCTTTTGCATTTGCAAGAGCGACATCATTTTCTCATCATCCTAGAACTATACATCGAACGGCGTAAAAGCGACGCCCTTTTCTCATTGTCCTAGAATTGTAAGTCGAACAGAAAATGCTAAAATATTACTAAGAGTTATCCACGTCAGTGCCGTCCATGATGTCAATTGGCAAAAGTGCAATATATTTTGGGCTTTTTGGATAATTTTTTTAAAGAAGGCATATGTTCATAGTAAATGTCAAAGAATACATTCATAAGAAGAAAAAGAAGATCAAAATAGTTACGTTTGTCTAAGGCAAGCATTCTAGATATCAATGAAACTATCCCAAATTACGACATTACAATGAATACAAAGAACATAATAACTTATGATATCAGATTCGTGAATTTGTACATACGATATGATTATTCAAAATAGTGAAGCATAATTTTTAGAATCTTCAGTTATTTTTATGATTAAACATCTCATACCTAACGTTCTTCATTTTGATTTATAATTATATAGCCACACACCAAGGTGCAGGGCTAGGTCTCATTAAAAAACTTAGCTAGGTCTGGTAGATGAATGAAAATGCTTCTATATTATAGTTACAATAATGGGAACTATATTGAAATAAGTCTATTCTGATAGTAGAAAATAAAATCACATAGAATTCAGATGTTGGGTGACTTACGAAAGAGTCCCAACCAATTGCAATTTCAATTCGATCATAAACTTTTTGTTTTGCTAACTATAAACCTTTTGCATTTGTTCAAATTTAGTTCATTCAACTAATTTTGGCCATAGATTGCTGATATAATCCTCTGCTATCCTATGTGGCGCGGTCAGCGCTAACGAAGATATTTTTTAATAAATATTTCAAATATTTTATTGATTTTTCATTTTTTTCATTTTTTCTCTTTCCTTTTTTTTCTTCGCTTAATTCTCTTATTGATCACCAAGGTGACTAGTGTATATAGAAACTTTTTTATTTATCTTTAACATCTTTTAGATCTCTTTTCTTTTTAGTAACCGGCTAGAGGCGAGGGCTAGCTAGGATGACCTTGCCAATGGTTGGGAAAGGCCACACCTCGCCAAATCTAGCAAGGGCTAGCCTCGCCCTTGCCAGATCTGGTGAGGGCAAGCCTTGCCCAACCATTAGCGGGGTGGAGCCCTTGTTGCCCCTCATTACTACCCTTTGTATTATAGTTTTATTTTTAATATATAGTTTGACCAATGCCCTTTCAAGCATGAGATCCCGAAGATGCTTAGAGTGAAGGTGCGGACCAGACCAAAAAAGAATGAGGGGCAGCTCTAAATCTCATAAGACGCATCTAAAGGTAAAGTCATCTTGAAACTCTTTTCTCTTTTTGTCTTGGGTTAAAGTTTTCTCACCTACTCCTTTAGGCTTTTCATACGAAATTGTTTTAAAGCCCCATTCGATTACGAGTCAAGCACCAAAAGCAATATTTTAGATAATAACGAAAAGGAAAGTGAGGGTGGTACAAAACATATAAAGGGCAAGTTGGCGCCTCGTACAAAGAATGACCCTTCTTCTCCAGATGACCTCTAGAAATATGAATAAAACCCTCGTTCAATGATATTTACTCTTTCACTGTGAACACAGAGAACAAATCATTATCACATAACAACTAACTTTTTGTATAATAATGTTCTTTTTCTCCATTTCGAAAAGGGAAAAAAATTCCACAAAATCCCAATTTGAATGGAAACGTCATCCAGCAATTTTTCTTTTCTGGTCGGATGTATTGGGTTTTGGCATCTTTTCGATTTGAAAATGTGAAAGCAACACTCACTTTTATTGCAGAAAATTTATTTTATTTTTAATTTCTTTAATAGTAACTTCTAGCATTATTGAACCAAAAATCATTTTAAATGTTCTCAAGTGTGGCACACGCCATGCGATTAGCACAATGCTTTTTTTTCTCAAGTCATTAAAAGAGCAGTTGGGAATTTCCTTTTACCCCTTAATGAAAAGAGATTGCATCCCGTGCACTCCGATTCAAGATTTTTTGCGTTAGAATAGTCTAATTGATTCGCTAATTGCTGTGGATCATGCTGTGAAAAGTATTATGAAACTCTGGCACTTTTTCTTTTTTTTTTTTTTTTGAAAAAAAAAATTCTATTTTAATTTATTTACCCAAAATTTTTTTCCACATTTTTTTTTCATTTCTACGAATTAAAAACAAGGGATTTATTATATTTTGAGCTTAAAAAATCATAGTACTTATGACTTCCTTTAAATTGTTCGGTGTATAAATGACACAATTTTTTTTATGGATAATTATTAATCTTTATTTATTAATTTTTTTAACTTTAAGAAAACAGCTTGACCAGTCCGAACCATTTCAACTTGAGATGCCAAGATGCTTAGGCTGAAGGCCGGCCGGAAAAAGTATAAAGGGCAGCCTAAAACCTCAGCCTGGGCCTATTCGAACCTGAAAATGTACGTTGTCTGATCTAGGCGAATTCGTTCTTTCGATTTTTTTTTTTTTTTCACCCATGGAACAAAGCGTCCTATGGGACAAAGTCCTACACCTTGAGAATTATTTCTCGAACCTTATAAAGTGCTATGTTGAAAACCACTCGTGAATTGATGGGGCTACCTCTACATTAGTTGGATTGTCCATATGATATGCATCGTCGAATTGCTTCAATGATTGTCAACCAAACTTGAATGGAAGCTCCTAATAATGCTTGAAAGCACTTTGTGTAATCTTGAGAAGAAATGATGGTGGAATAGAAAACTAAATTTCCTTTAATTGATCATGCTCAATTTATCTCTTTCCCCTTTTGACAATATTCATTCTAATGACAGTTTCATATGAAATGAACAGTATAACATCATATATAGAGGAAAAAAAAGTTTGAATATGACATGATAAGATACACTTAAATAGACCTCATCACTGGACAGGTTCGGTTTGAATTTCCAGGCCATGTCCAAACCCAATCTGGCGGTTTTGGCAAGTGCCAAGCTTGCCCACGGGAATTTATTGTCCAAAGACATGGGCTACGTGTGTTTTTTTAAGGAAAGAGTGTTGAGCTAAGGCTTTGTTTATTTTGTGGAAAATGTAGTTTTTTTCTGAAAAATATTTTCAGAAAGTTATTTTTTAGAAAAATGACGATATTTTCGAGTGTTTGGCTGAAATTTGAAAAGAAACTGAAAAATATTTTGGCTGTTTGAAAATTTTTTGGAAAAATCTATTATTACCATACACACATTTAATATATATATATATAATATATATTTAAAAAAATTCATTTTTAAATTATTTTGTTATTTTGTTTATTTCTTTTTGCTTTCTTCTTCAACTAGCGACCAGCCACGCGAGGGCCAGCGAGGCTCAACTACTACAGTTTCCGGCGGTCGGTTGTCGCCTGTGGCCAGCTCGATTCTGGCAGTCTCGTGGCTGAGCTCAAGCCTTGATTCCGCTGGATCATGCGATGCTGTGAGGCTGAGCTTGTTCCCTACCTGCATTGATGTTTGCTTTCTATGTTTCACGTTTTCCTGAACGTTGTCCCGAGATCAGTTACAAAATCGTCACGGGTTACGAACGACTGCCGGTGTCTAGTCTTCTAGGCAACAAAGAAAGCAGAACGTCCAGGTCTAATATTAAAGGGAACACGGACCCTTTTTCCATTACGACTGCTTTGGAGCCTCCCTAATTTCTCACTTGATTCCTACTGCAGAGACTTTTTGTACTTCTGGTGCAGGATGCAGCAAACTTGAGAGCAACATAAGAAGCAACAATGATTGATCATGTCTTTTTCACGGTGACTAAGATAAATAGTTGCTAGAAGATGAATAGCCCCGAGTGCATCGGCCTTGGGTGAGCTCAATCCTCACCGGCCTCAGTTTAGTTCGAGATCGCGGGACCGTCTAATCGTTGAGCTCACCGACCTATGTCATGGTTGATCGTTAGGCTGCGGTGTCGCCGAGGTCTGTGGTTGGGATGAAGGAGGAGGAAGGGACAAAGAAGGAGAAAAGGAGAAAAAAAAAATAAAATAAGAAATAAAAAAGAAGAAAAGATAATAAAGAAAAGATTAAAAAAAGAAGAAAGAAAAATAATGTACAGTATAAAAGAAAATGAATGTAAACGCAATTGAGAGAGCAAAGATGAGGAAAATATTTTGTTCTTCTCAAGGTTTTTCATGAATGAAAGATGTTTTTGTTTAGACTAGTTTATTTTCTATGAACGATTCGCAGAAAATCCGAAAAACATTTTTGGTGAAAAATTTTTTGTGAAATAAAAGAAACTAAATAATAGGTAAATAGAAACTAAATAGAAAGTATCCATAATCTGCAGTATTTTACTTTAAGTGTGTCAGTAAATACTTTTTTTAAGCCTTATTGTTCTTTTATAATTGCAAAGTTTGTATTTTATGGTGGATAAACGAAAATAAATATTTTATCAATATAACTTTCAGCAAATTAGTGGCTCAAGGCCTTGCACAGCCTACCACTCATGGCAAGGCCTAGAATTTTTTGTTCGAACCTGCCAGGAGAGCGCAAAATTTTCAATCAAACATGCCTATTTCAATGGTGTGCCTGCGAGTGGTCAAACTTATGTCATGTATATAATTATTCTATAATTAATATCGTTGACACTTTTTTAGTAAGTCAATCGTTAAATTTTTGTAACGGAAGCTGTAGATTATGTGTTTTGATGTTAATACAAATTGATAAGAATTAACTGACGAGACGGGCAGTAAATTATTGCCCTAACGGAACTTATAATGAAGTAGCTTTACGTAATTGTGGAATAATGTCACAATTGAACTTCTTACTTTAGGGCTCCAGGTTTTACCCACTGCTGTTTTCTCTTGCCCATCGTTTTCCTCCCGGTGCAGCTTGTTGCAGACCTAATGCCAGCCTCGACAGTCTTGCTTTTCTACTAGTGCTGCCGATAGCTGCTCTGGCGGTTTTTGGTTTTAGGACGCTCTCTCTATCTTTGTTTCTGTCGTTTCGATTTTTTGGGTTCTGCATCCTTTTCGTGGACGGCCTATCTATTTTTGTGATTAACTGCTACTTATTTGTAGTTTTCTCTCCCGATCTAGATCTAGATTGGGTGCTATCTAGCCTATTTAGAAATAGATCTAGGTTTTCAAGACGTTCTCTGTATTCCTACAACCCATTGATGGTGTTGTGTTCTTCACACGGTGATGGTACTGGGGACGCCGAACTTTGGCGCGCACTGCTTTTGGCAAAACCATTATTACGAAGCAGAATCTATCGGTCATGCCACTATCACTAATGATGCCAAGATTCGGTGATTGGCCACGTACGCAGCTTGATACCTACAACAGATCTGTCTTCCAAAGACTGGGCTTATCTTTTAGTCTTTGCAAGCAGTAGCAAGTGATTAATGTTTCGGATGTGTTTTTCTTGCTTTTGTGGGATTTGCATTTATCTTGAAGTTACCTGTACTACTTTTCTATATGGAAATGAGATAGCTCGTTTCGACCGAAAAAGAAAAAATTCCACTTTAGGGGCACGACAAAGAAGACCCATGTATTTCAGGGAATAATATCATATTGCATAAAAATCATTACAAGACAATTTCCATTATGTTTTGGGTTGCTTGCATCCGGGTGTTTTGACTCGTGCCTACCTGATGGTTGAGGTTAGTCAGATATTTCATGAAGTCAATAGGGACGTGTATATTCTATCGCATTGGGATCGCAATTGTATATTTTCTAAGTTCCCGGAGATTCGTAACCAACCAACATTGTCGGATATTGTCAAAAAATAAATCTTCGGCATAATGTCTTATCAAAAAAAACACAAAAAGGGGAAGTTCTTGGTCGTGGAATGAAGAAAAGTAAAACAATGGCAGCTGCATCGCGGGGGACGAATTCCCGCGGTTTGATTTGTTTATATTTTTCTGCTTTGTTGGTGGTCCTTCTTGATTGCGGGGAAGAACGAAAACGGTCCATGCGGTGAAATAATAATGATAATGATAAATCTTCGCTGGAAAAAGTGTGTACTAAATGAACTTAAAGCTTCTGATTTGGATGAATCCCATGAGTTCGCTTACGCCACATGAAAACTTATAATTTTTGATAGCATGGCTCAAGTTATATATTATAATACGTGATTTACTCTATTTTTAATTTAGAAACCGTAACAACAAAATGATGCCAAAGTATTGGTTGTTTTTTTACATCTCCCAGTACTACATTCGTAATGTATTAAACGGTTGTGGGAGCACTTTTTTTTTTTTTGGCATATTTTCAGATGGGTTGTGCTTTTTTCATTTCCTCTTATAGCTTGAACACTGTCCCACCTATAAAATCCGACCATAGTTTACCCTTATCTTTTTTCAAGTTTAGCATCCTCAAGTGGGGCCATTTTGGAGAGTTCTTTTTTTTTTTTTTGTTTCTATTTTCTATCACTTCTTTTTTCTTCTCCTTTTGAGATCGTTCCACTCTCTGTCGTACTTCGTTCGCAAGCTTCACTTCGTCTATAATTAGCATCGTCTCTCGTCTTCGTTCTCTCGCTCCGACTTATCCTCGAGGTTCAACTGCTCGGCTATGAAAACAGCGAAGAACTACATCATCAGCGGGGGCTCCCATTCCAAGCCGTCCATTTCCCACCCGCTGCACAGGCGCACCGCCGAGGTCCGCTGAAACACTCCCACTGATCCTGGAGAGCAACTTTGGGACGGTCGCCATTATGATGGAAGGGGGCTTGACAGAAGGATGTCTAGTTTCTCTTCCGAGAACCTATAATCGAAAAGATCTTCGAGCCGAGATGTTTCTCTTCAGGGTATGAGGCCTCCAGAAGATGCGAAGGTCCAGCGATTGCATCACCAGAGGGTCAAGTTCACTTGATTCATTTGATAATTGGAGAGCATGAGATGTTTAGGTCCAGTACTGTGACAGAAATGTGAGGAAGACCGACCGAGAATAGGGAAGGCCTTCCTTGGTTTTGGTAACGTGCCGGGGATTTCTTTTCTGACGATCAGTTTCCTGTGGATGGATTTCACTAGCAACTCAAATGTAAGGATCTCCACGAAACGGTTGTGTTTGGGGTGACGGAGGCCGTTTACCTGGATCAAGCTAAAACCTTAATAGGCCGAGGTGTTGCTCAAGCTCAAGGCAAACGCGAGTAAAGACTGAAGTAGAGGGGATAACCCCAGGTTCATATGCCGCTGGCCCACTCCGGCGTGAAGTTTTTTATGGCCGGACGACTTGGGTTTTATACGCACAACGACTACTCCGGCGCAACCTTGTCCGGCTTTAGGATAATACACAAACTCAATGTACGGGTGGGGCTCCTATGGCTGATGATGTGAATGAATAACCTAGAGATGTTCTTAGTCATTGATAATGGAATGGACTTTTGCACGATCTTTCATTGGATCTGGGAGGCCACAAACATTACCAGAATTATGGGCTCCTTCAAATACCAAAAAAAACCTTAAAACTTATCTTTGTTCCCAATTATACCCAAAAACTTTTTGTTGTTTCATAAAAAAACCCCAAACACTTTTATTTCTGTCCCAATTTCTCCCGGCCTAAACACCCAAAAAAACCCACAACTGTAGCTTTGTCCAATTACCACCTAATAAAAAAAAAACCATAACTTTAAGCATTTGTTCCCAACTATATCGAAAACTTCTTTTTTGTCTCAAAAAAATCCAAAAACTTTTACTTTACGCAAAATTATAGTACAGTTACTCTTCCGTTCAAATAACTATTAGTTAATATAACAACATTACACATTGTTTAATAATTAGGACCTCGGCAAAGTTAACATGACAAAAATCTAATAACTTTC
>JAGVVM010010776.1:0-11210 GCA_019149425.1 Psidium friedrichsthalianum
AAATAATTCTTCCACACAAGATCGTGTCTGGTGTTTAGTAGCTAGACATGACATGGAGCTATTAGTCTGGCGCCGAGACTAGGTTGATAGTGTCACCTATGCAAACAGGACATAGGAGAGAGAACAAGGGTATCGCATTTCTTCTAGGACTAAAGTCCATTGTATGTGTATCGAAATCGCTCTCAGACCTCAAACAAAACCGATGCCACTATTTTCATTGAAATTTTATCGCAATTCACTCGTATGAAGATCCATTCAGACCAACAAACAAATTTCCCCCCCCAAAGAAGGCTTCTCACTTTGATTTTAGGATGATGCGTAGTCATCACCCAAAGGTCAGACTTAACTGTCTGAGAGGAGATATTTGTTAATGACTCATCCGTAAATGACGCTCAAAGAAATATATCCAAACCAATGTAGGAAACATAGATAACGCAGAGAGGATAAAATGATGTAGTATATTTAGAGTACATTTGCTGCTGAAATAGGAAAGGAAGCAAGTTTGAAAGCCAGCCGAATCCCCACACACCCTCCTTTCAGCTTGTTGCATTGGAACGGACATGTATGTTTACTCTCATAAGCTGCAGGACCCAGTAAGTGCTTTCCATTTTATTATAAACACTAGGGCTCAGTAGTTTTATGCTGGTCGTGGGTTGTGTCTTTGTTAAAATAATAAATATTTGAAATATTTTATTTCTTGGTGACTGGCTGTCAAAACAGGGATTAACACTCACTTTTTACTATACTTGCAGGACGTCATTCCTGAGTCCCTGCCGGGACGAAGTAGAGAAGATCAAAATAGGTATCGGAGTACCGCACACAGAAGCCCAACTGCTTTACTCCTCAAAAAACTTTTTGGACTATGTCAATTCCAGTAAGCTGGGATGGTAAAAAAGCGCGTTATCAGCCAGAACTTTCATTTTGCACAACCTGAGGTTCAGTTTTGATTTATTTAACATCTCTGGACTGGTCACTAACCAATTATAGCCACGCTCACACACACTATGGGAGTTCAAGCTTGGACCCCCCTCATCCTTTTCTGTATCTAGTTTTAATTTTCCCATTTTAAATGCAAACTGTCTTCCAACAGAAAATTAGTGTCAATATTATTCTGTTCTTGAAGGCATTAGTCGTTAGGGGCTAGGTTCTAGTCTTACAGAAAGCTAGTCCTACAGGAGAAAATACCATATCACATGTCAGGTATGCTGTGAAGTATAGTGGCAGCATATTCACTAGTATTCGACCACTACTCCATATAATACGCCACTCCGAGCATACTAACTTTTACGGCATTTCCACCATTAACTTGTTTAATCTGTGAGTGATCACCATCATAGTCAAATGCTTTGCGATGGAAACAATCTCTTAGCTGTATAGCCTGAAACTAGTATTGTACACACCGCAAACTAGCAGAGAATCTTGTAACTCGATGAACACGCTGATCAGCCCAACCGTTGTCTTGCCGTGACTTCTAGCGCCCCCCTTACACGCGAGGATTATTCGTACGCCCCTAACAAGCACTTACAGTCCCTTTTTTTCCCGGACCGAATGCAATTGATCCACCACTCCTAGTGATACTTGCAGCTCAGCATTCAATGGAAAGGTACACTTCTAAGACTCACGAGAGTTGATACTCTGCAACTATTTTAGACTCTCACTGGCCTTGTTCTTAAAATCATTTAGGCACTCCTACCATAGCGGATGTGATGCTTTGTACGCATAAGTTGTGAATAAGTGCCCAGACAGGTACTCACATCGAACGCCAATAACGTGGCAATACAAGAGGACACTATGGGACCGAACCTGGCACTTTAGTTAATATGTATGATGCACGACCACTTGGAGTAAAAAATCACACCAAAAAAATACGATTTTTTTTTTTACCTTTTTATTGCGACAGCCCCTCAGTGGACTCCGGGTGTCGGTCAAGTGGTACATTACGATCCCCCAATTATATTTGCGCATGCGTTGAGGAAACCCGAGGTCGGCGATGAGATAACGGACTTAGAAACGAAAGCGCACGTTGTATACGGCATCTGTCGCACAACAATACCCGGCTATAAAAATAGGAATAAAAAAGTAAGATGGTGCAGTAAGTGAAACCGAGCCCAAAGGGAAGTTTCCCCCCCATACGAAGCCTATTGAGCGTAGCCACACAATCATTTCTGTGTCTAAGGCACAGATAGTAAATATTCTTTATATTGTTCCTCGAATTTAATTATCACTAAGAAGCTCCTTGTTTTATGTTTCTATGCTTGCACTCTTGTGACCGCGTCAAAGTGAAAAAGATCTAGTCAATCTATTGCTGGCATCAACAGGGTTACGCTATTTGTAAAGGTGCCCTGCTTTCTTGAACAATGTCAGTCAACCCTACACGCTTTTTCATTTTTTTCCAGATGCTGCATTCTATTTCAGTTTTTTGCTTTCTTGTCTTGAAAGTCTCTTTCTCCGCTCTCAAAGTATACCTTTCAGTTTTGATCTATGATCACTGTGTGCATGACTCCAATATGCTTAACTTCTGCGGGGTTCTTTGTTTCTGATTTGTTAGTTAACGTAGTAATTGGTGGATCACACACGAGTACTACACAAAGGCTAAGCTTTATACTCAATTTTCTTTTTTTGGAGATTACACTTCGGTTTTCTTTTTTGGGTCGGCGGGGTGGGGACTTCCACAAAGGGTGTTCGTAACATCATCAGTAGGGATCTACACAGGAACATGCCATGTTGATGTTTTTAATATGACAAGTGGTACTTAAATGATTCTGCTTATGTTCTTTGAAGACAGCATTGCAGAGAAATTCCCATTACTTCGGTTCGGAAGAAACATTAAGGAAGGTCAGCGAAAGGTGAGACGAGTTAGCACAGCTTGACTGGAAGATTATCGAGGAAAATTGTGAGAAATCATTTGTTGCTTCGGGCCTACAATTTTTTCCCCTACAACGGTGATGTTGCCAACATCTCTCATATAGCTCTTTTATTTAAAGTCTGTGTCAGTATTAGTTTTTTTAATTTTCAGTCTTGTGAGATGTAAGGTCATGCATGGGAGAAGATTATGTATGCCTGAGAATTTCTTTTTTGAGAAAAACATAAGGTGCTTACATATCTGATGTATCTCGCTACACCCCCCCCAAAGCACAGAGCCAAGGTGAGTGGTGGTGTAAGAACATGATCTGCACTTTAAATCTTGTTGTAAGGCACAATTAACTATGTCATATGAGGTACATACAGATGTTTGGAGGGTTTAGTAAGCAGCAAAAAGCAAATTGACCTGGGTTTTTTCCAAGTGAAGTGCATAGTTGAAACTTGAACTTTCCCCAAAACAGTTTCCATTGATTTTCTATCAAACGATGGTTACCGTTGTAGAGATGATGTATAATTGACGTAAGTGATTGTCCAGTTTTATGCTCAGGTTTCTTTAAGTTTAATAGTGGTATTGTTCATGCAAGTTCACTATTATGTTCCTCCAATATGAGTTATTCCATCAAAAAGCAGGTTTGCTTTATTTGTTACTTAATACTTGAAGCCATGTTATGTGCGTAATACATATTCACGGATAAATTATTAGGGAAAAGGATGCCAAATCAATATTTCCTTGAAATGTGGACATGGTCCCATGTGATGGTTCTGCTTAAAAGCTCCTGCTTAGTTGTGTATTGCATGCCTGAACAGAGTATGTTACTTGAGATGTGGTCTTGTGCAGCAGAATGGTTATTCACGAAAATTTTATTACCATAGGCCTCATAAAATCAAAGATGGAAGACAAACGGAACCAGTCATTCGGTCTTAATGTCACCAATAAACGCTCCTCTATTCTGAAGATCCTACTTTCACTGAACTGAAGGATGACAACAGATTATGGAAGTATATGGAGAAAAGAAACACAACCACATAGAAAATAGAAACGCACTGCAAGTGCAAGCGCATAGTTACACATGCTGATAGACAGCTAGAGATGTTGATAACTTTATTCCTATCCACACCACACGATCACATGTGAGATTTCTTGGATAAACAGATTAAACTTGTTTTGGCAGTTTATTCCAAGAATGGCGATTGGCTAGCTGGATCTTTTATCTTGGACACTCTGTACAAGGTCATAAATCTTTTGGCTACTCCTGATTGGCATCTTTTGTATTGAAGGCACTAATGAAACCTTCGCTTTCATATGAATTTTCAATGAATTTTTGTGGCAATTACAATTTATAGGCTTGTGAATTAGTCTTTCATGTTTTACTTCATTTTACATGTGGCTTTATGGTTCATACATTCAATTTGCACTTATGGTGTAGACATGCTCTATATGGCTGGTTTTAATTGCTTGACTTATCTCTTATGATATTTGCTTCTTTAGATATTATAGTAAAGAACCATGAGAATATGGATTCCAGGACGTGGTACTGAAATAAATACATCCAACATATTTTATTTTAGTCACCGTAATTGGTCGATTGAATATGTGCTCCAGAACCGATAACTCTGGTTTTGTTTCATGGAGCTGTTCTCCAACATCAGTACTATTCCAGACTCTTTGTGGGGCTAATGTACAGAGCGAATAGAATAACATTCGTAAAGAAATTTTGGGTTTCAAAGTAGATAAGCTTTTCTTGTTTGGAGAGGGATAGAAAAAGAAGATTGTTGTGGATAACTGGGTGTGGCTATGTTTATGTTCGGAAATGAGATAAATATGAGGGAATTTATTTCCTTTCCGTTATGACGCCCTTATGCATCATGCGTATCCGAAAGATCAATAATCCATGTGCTGGCAAGATTTGATCTTGAAGAGTAGTGATTATGGTAAAGGTCTAATTGTAATAGTCATTCTTGCAAATGTGAGCAGGTTCTGGAAGTCCAGTGCCTATAATCATCATACTTCCCAGCTGATTCCCTTACCTATTAAGGTCGATTTAATTAGCGTCCCACTTAGAGAGTACAACTATAGTTGGTTTCATTACTTGTTGGAAGTTATTACAACAGATGCTATTGTTGAACCGTCCTGATAGCAGATTGCCTTGTTTGACAGTTTCATATTAAATCATAGAACACGGTCTTTAGAATAAGTCCCCTTAAAGCAATATGATTTGTGCTGTCCCCTATTTATGGGGATTATTTTAGGCTGGTGTCCAGTTTTAGTATTTTGTAATGTGTAAATCTATGGATTTGTATTTTTACTTATGGCCTACACAGAAATTTGGGGACTTTTTCTTCGTGTTAACAATTACATGTATCTGCCCATACCCCTTTTTTCTGTGTGAGCAGTATTGGTTTGTTATAGTATATTATACTTTTAATTTCGTGACAGCATTATCCTATACTCAAAATCGTCTTTTGCAGGGAGGATCTCATAATGTTTCACTTTTGCTTGCCTCAGGTTTAACACTGTACTTACATATTAATTACTATTACTGATTGAAGGAACAGTCTCCTGAGGATGCATCTGAGTAACTTGATTTTTTTTCCTCAGACTCTTGAAGCCATCAAGAGGATACGTCCAAAGCGAGCTCTACTGATTGGACTGACTCATGAGTTCGACCACCATAAGGACAATGAATCTCTTATCGAGTGGTCAAAAAGGTAACCTACTCATCAAGACTCTCTCAGTGGCTTTTTACATATGATTGACAGCAAACCATGTTTTGTCTATTAAACGTTACAGTTTGTACACCTTAAAAAACTGTGTTCTGTGTCGAGGACTTGTCAATATAGTTTTTGCATGCTTTTCCTTAGTGGTAGCCGTAGTTCTGCCACGCTCCTCTCCCTTTCCTCTAATTATGAGTTTAAGGATCAAGAACAAGGCCGATCTTAACTTCTAGATGTTTGAATCAGAGAAGGAATTGATGTACAACTGGCGCGTGATGGCTTGAGGGTTCCCATAGATCTGTGATGATTGGCAAGGTAAGGTTGAATTCAATTATCGATTTATAGCTCTAGTCTTGGATCAGAACATCTCCCTCCCTCCCTCCCTCTCCCATGGAGATGACTCATTGTAGATATGTTCTTGATGCAGATTGGACATTGAATTGTTAGATTAGGAGTCTATATGGTACTCAACCCACGTTGTTCAACAGGATGACAACCATGCTCAAGCAGTTACGGAAATTATTGTCCGGGCCCGGTTTCAATTGATTTGGCCGTGCTTCACATAGTGAATGGCACTCTGCTGACTGGACGATCACTATATCATTACCATGTTAATGCTCTGAGACAAGGAGTTGACGCCTTAGCATAGTGCGATTTACCTGTTCTGTGACATTGATTGAATCCCCCAAAAGAAAAGTAGAAGAGGAAAAAGTACGGGGGATACTTTATAAGCGTAAGATAGTTTATTTACATTCGTACTTGCCCGAAGCAAGGTCTCTCTCTCAGCCTTGCAGAAGCCTCTTGGCTCTAAATGTAACTCGTTTATCATAACGACTGTTTACCTTAATGTCACCATTACCAATTCACTGAGAAAGGGGCAAAACACTCGGTATAAACTTCCTGTGCTTTGATGCGAGACTTGATGAATGGGCAGGTAGTGCGGCTCGAGTCAAGCAAGCCAAAACTTGTTGGTAACGACTGCAAGGTCGATCGAAGCTGAACATCCAAACATATTCTCAGTCCAACCTTTCCAATGGAAGTGCCTCGTCTTCCCCAAGGCGAGGTGCCGAGATGGGGCTTCAAATTTGTTACCACATTCGGCCGACAATTGCTGAACAGTTCGGACCCAAAACGATCCATCAAGCCTGCCCGTGCGAGCCTATTTTTTCCCCATGTTATCCCCATGTTTGGTTGGTCGATCGACTGTCAGATCCATCATTGACGCTACGCTCTCTCCCAAGTTTAAAATGAGAGTAGAGGTTACATGATTACATTCATGTCCACAGGTCACAGCAGCACCGTTCTCGTACACAAGACCAACAGCCAAAAGGACTAGACTAGAAAAAGGCTAATCTGTCGCCTTACCAAAACGACCCGTTTCTCCACATTTAGGCACTTGTTGTCCTAATTGCTGATCAAAGAGACATTTATCGTGAAAAACAAAATTCTCTGGGCACAAAAGGGCTACTACACTACAATCTTACACTGTTTGCTGCCGGTTGATTCTGTTAATTATAGCGAATTTCGTGTTCATTACTACACTTAAAGTGTGCGCGCAGTCTCAGAGACGGAGAGAGACAGACGGAGGGTCTGTGAAGACAGCCTACCTGACACCTGAACATAGCAGGACGTCAAGTGGGCCCTCGCCCGACCTGGTGAAAGGGCTACCCCAGCCCCGCGCGCGACGGAAATTGGCACCGGCAGAGGAGGGAAGCGGTGCCTGTGGTGGCAGCGGCAAATGGCACCGGCAACGGCCATGCGTCCTTGCCGGGATAAGCCAAATATGCGTCGGCCACCGCAGCTGCAGTTCGCACGAGCGCTCAGAAAAATGTTCTCTGTCTTTCCTTTGCCAAGTGAAGATCCGTGGGCGTGACAAATGTAAAAGCCTACTGAAATCTAAGCTATTCGTGAGTTACTTTAGCTAAACTCATGAATGAAAAAGCTGGAGACTTAGATTATTCTCCTGCTCGAGTGGATTTCAAAGCACCTCAAGTACTTCGTAAAGTCAAGCCCTAATTTGAAAAAATAAATTCAAGTAACTCGCAATCCTAATCGAATTAATTGAATTCTCACATATTTTGATTATGCAACATATCTACGTGTGGGTCGACCCTATCCTTTCCTCAACAAGCAATCACCTCCCCTTTTTGTGTTTATAATCTTTTTTTTTAAAAAAATTTTACGTTTTTTTTTACCAAATTGATGTCATTTTCTGCTCCGACCATACATTTTGGATTTTAAGGGGTTCCAATGGCCACGTGGACGAGAAAATTAGATAAAAAGTTGATGGAGCTAACATGAAGGATGACAATACTTGTTAAGTACTAGATGCCCCAAAGAAATGAAGACTAAAGTTGCTTTAGGCCCTTAATTTTGAGCGTTTAGCGACTACAACCCGGAAAAATCACCAAAAATTCAAGTGAGGAGGGAAAAAAAAGGAAAGAAAGGAAATGGTGACCAAAAAAATCAATAGAAATAAAGTGATTAGCGGATCAAATTGGGCTCCATCTTATTCATATTTGTGGATAAAGTAGAAAGTAGTTTGAAAATAAAATGCTCCGTTGTGTCATTTCCTTCCATATAATCTCGTTTTGGGAGATAAAATAATAGGCACCGGAGGGTAACTGTTAGTTCTCATTTCTTCTGCTAGAAGGTACTCGTACTTTATGTATAATACGAGTATCTGCATGATTTCCAGTGAAACTTTCGTCTCTCGTCCTTTTGGTGAATTTAAAGAGAAATATTCGTCCATTTGGGATGTAATTCATTATACACGTATAAAAACTCTTGTTGAACTATACTCGGGAAAAAATAAATCACTTTTCAATTCATTTAACTGTCTTTCATCTGTCAATTAATGATGTATCATGTCAATTACCAATTATATATCAAAATCATCATTTTATCGTAACATATTAGTACATATAAAGTTAATTTTGTCTGATTTCTCGCTAGATAATAGGAAGTTCCAATACAATTAATTTATTAGAAGCGGGATTTTACAAAATCTCGTACTTTGAATGATCCTATTTCTGTATGTAAGTTTATCTCATTTAATACAATTGGTATAATCCCGTGATCAAATCAGTCTTATATATCATCAAGGTAAGACCGAATTTTGTCACATACTTTTGAGAAAATTGATGGTATATACTCATTCATATCGCATATTATGTAATTTCCGTCCCATTTATTACTAGCAGAGCTCATTTCCCTTTATTTCCCTTTAATTATATTTAGCCAAATAGAATTAATATTTTCCTAAGTTATCATTCCCCTTCATCTCCTTCTGCTTCCTCAATCCAAATATTCCAATTGCTCTATTTTAATCATTTTTGGAAACTTGATATTTTCTCCTTCAGGACTTCGAGGTTTCCCCCTACGATGCCATTGAGACCAAGCATGTCCACCATGGGATTGTCACTCTCTTGAAGAAGCTGGTAAGAATGACCTGCTATATTGCATTAGATGGGTCTGAGATTGTTGGTGGATGTATCTACGTTTGCAGTGATAGTTATGCTGCAGGAGAGTATTTGGAAGAACTGGAAAGGAACGTGGAGCCGTCGTGACCGAAGCTTGTGGAGCCATTCCAGAAATAATAGACCGATGAGTGCGGTCTGGGGATGATCAATCATCTCGAGGCCATAAGGATATAGCTGAGCTGCGAGCTGCGGAAGAGGAAGTCTAGGAAATTTCTTTGGCTTGGTGACGGTTCAATTGGACTGGGATCTCTTAAATAGTTCTTGAAATGACATTGGGTGATGAAAAGTGTCGAAGTTAGAAGATTAAATGTGTCCTGTCGCAAGGGATGGCCACTCTGGTTGCTTTTGGATGAGTTTCTCTTTCACTCTAGCACGCCATGCGTTGGTCAATTCGTTTTTTATTCGCTTAGCTTTCGTGGTTATTGAAGTGACGCTTTCCTTCTCTCATTCTGTAATGCAGGAAGAGAATGTTAAGTTCGATCTTAGACTTGATCAAAGTTAACCTATGCACAACGCTTCAAAAAGCTCTTCAGAGTCACTTCATTCTTGACACGCATAAACACACACAAAAAGAGATTTATTGATCTTTCAATTTTTCTGTTCTTTTTCCATCATTTTGAATCAATCGATCATGGTCTACCGCTGATGCAAAAATCGATTTCATGGGACATTGGATGATCAAAGTTAGCCAAATTCGATAAAGTACATAAATACATTTTTGCCAGATTTATTCCAATTAGATGATTTATTTTCATTTAAGCTTTCTAGTTCACCTAGATGCAAGTTCATGAACATTATACTTACGAATCTCACATCATCATTATTTACACAACACCTGTCTTTTGCGTTCTTTTCCTCGTTCTTTATTCAATCTAATATATCATTTGAGACGTGTGCAACTTTTTCTGCTTTGAACAATTGGAAAAGCTAAGTGGAAAAGGATAGGCTTGTCCTTAGATTAGACGATTATGTGAAGTATGAGTTTTTAGGACGATCCATGGGATTTTTTTGTGTTCCACTTTAATGTTTATATTTGATTTTTATTGTTTGTTTCTGTTTGATGTTTGAATGGATAATGGAAGCTGGTTGGATAAAATATTTGTTTTGTCATCTGTTGGTGATGAGCCCATTCGATTTAGTCAATTAATTGTCGACCAACCCATGTTTTTAGCATTGGTGTCATGAGTTTATGAGTTTTACAAGGGCAAATAGGAAAATCTATGAGGAGAACAAAATGGTTGTAATGCATTGGTCGATGCTGACCATGGACAAATTTGAATAATATTGCATTTTTTTAAAATCATTTTAATAAATTCTTCTTTTCTTTTTTAAAATTTTGAAGCACTCGGATCATGGTGTTCCGTTGATGCAATAAACCGATTTCATGGACATCATGAGTGGGAAGTTGTGCGGACAAAGATCAGCCAAATTCCATAAAGTACATAAATTACCATTTTTCAAAATTTTTATTCCAATTAGGAGATTTAAAAATTGCCTTAACCTCATGTAGATGTAGAGTGTCAGTCATTCTATACTATTGTCTTGAAGATTCAATCTGGCTTTTGAAATATTGTGTTGTGCATACCAAATAAGGAAAGTGAGTTCTGAAGGGGTTGGCCTTGCGGTAGAAGAGAAAGAGTTAACAAAAAATTGAGCAAGTGTGATGCGTTTTAGCAAAAGTCAATAAATTGAAATCGTCAGCTTGTGGTTAGCTTCCGCATTTTGTCTGTGCTATTTTTTATATTTCTTTTTGAGAAGTTCATTTGTTGTCCAGAGTATGTATCGTTCTTTATCATTTTGTTTCATATTCACTCAGGAATATGTGACAATGCAACGGCGGAAGATTGTACCTCTGGTTGATCACCTTGGATGATATCAAGCCATTTATGCCTTTCATGGCTGTGTGCTTTCAAATAGAGCTTTATGCGAGGAAATCCACCGTGCCTATGCTACTTGGGCCTAAAATCTGAATCTTAGATTGCAAAAGGCGAAGCTTTTTAGATTATGGCAATTATGTTGAGTATGAGTGTAGGGCTATTCATGAGATTTTTTTTTGTGTTCACATTTCATATTTAGATTTCTTTTTTTTTTTCAATTTGATGTTTGAATGGATAAGTGTGAAGATTGTTAGAAAAATTATTTTTTCATCTT
>JAGVVM010010777.1:0-20027 GCA_019149425.1 Psidium friedrichsthalianum
AAGCATTGGTGTAAGTTGCCTAGCTCCTCCAGAATCGAGGAAGCTAACAGAAGAGGTCTCCCCTTTAAAATAAAGCTAACCAGCCAACTTTTAAATACAGAATGAATTTGTAGGTCTGAAACGTTATAAACATGATGAGCGGAATCATTACTCAACTATAGTGCTAAAATCTTCCTTAATCCCGGTTATCTTCTGTCGGACCATGGTCTAAACAAGAGGTGATCATCTGCTTTGGCAGCTTCCAAGCCTGTACATCCAAGGAACTTTCCAAGCTCGTTCGTCCAAGCCTGTGCAGGACCTTATTAAATTCTCGGGCACGGCCTGGCTAAACCCGCTTAGGATACGCGCGCGTGCGTGTAAAGTCTTGGATAAGGGTAATAAGCCAGAGATCCTAGGTCAGTTCCACATACTGCTCGAGTCCCGTATGAACCGGGCACCGCAAACAAATGGGCAGAGCCGTAATTGATTCGATTCGCACCTTTGCATAGGCAAGAGCTGCATACAAGCATTAGTCTTGACGAAAACGCCCTATTTCTCCATCTAGTAAAAGATCGACGGGCTTTGGATTGAGTGAATCCATTAGAGCATGTGCAAGATAGAGATGACGTCCCTTTCTAAGCACATGAAAAATCTCAAAGGAGGACTCAGATGCGCCAAAATCAAGTCCGGTGCAGAGACCCTATCTCCCATTGGCTCCAAATCTTTGAATTCCTAACGTGGGAGTCCCCAAAGAAGTGCTCTGAGGCATCATGGTGAGGACATCGTGCAATTTTAGGTGCAATCCCACCACCGAACCTTTTTCTATCTTTTTGCAAGCTAAAGACCGAAGTACAATAATACAATACATGCACAGACACATGAAAATGTAAATTACAAGTTCGGGCTTAGCTGATGTACGAAACGTGAAGGGTGGGTCATTCGGGGACCTATAGCCAAGCGAGCTCCTCCTCCTCCGTTGGGGACGCTTTCATTGAGGCAAATCGACGAACACGTAGCCGACATTGCAAGATGTGGGAATCGGTTCTTGGACGGCCGTATCTGGACAAAATCTCTCGGGGCAAATTTCTGTCCTCGTCGGGTATTTTAATAATATTTCTTTTGTGGGAGCAACTTTATGCTTCTTTATCGTGTTGAGGAATATGAAACTCTACATTGCCAGCGAATTTGCGAATGGAAGACGGTGCGAAATGAGATGGCTGATGGCAGACCCACTTTCACTGTGGCAAAAGAAGCATGCCTCCAAATTTTTGAGGGATAAGTACGTCGACAAGTATGAAATTTGCCACGAAAATATAATTGAATCTTACCTTGCAAAAAATATAATCAAGTCTTAAACTTTATCGAATTCATGCAATATCCTTCCATTACTCCCTCCGGATAGCAAATGGTTAAAAAAAAATTTTGGTAATAAACAAAAAGCCTTAAATTTGTACAACTGTGACAAATTTATCTCAAACTATTTTTTTATCACAAAAAATCTCAAACTAATACAAATGTGATAAATTACCCCAAACTAATTATTTTTGACCACTAAAACCTCAATCTAGTATACATGTGACAATTTTACTATCCATTAGTTTTCGTTAAATTGAATTGTTACCATTGAAAAACCTCAAATTGATACACCTATGATAAATATAAGAGTAAAAATCGCCAAACGTGTATATTCAACAATTATCACGTGTCATTTAACCTCAGTAATTTGACGATAAAATTTAACGAAAAAGCAGAGGGTAAATTTATCCAAGTGTACTAGTTTGGGGGCAAATTTATCAAAGGTGTATTAGTCTAGGATTTTGGTGGTTCAAAAAATAATTTTGAGTAAATTTATCACATCAGGTATCCCAGTTCAAGATTTTCGAGATATCAACCCTTTTTTTTTAATTATTTTTATCTATCCTACACGCGATAATGTCGATAAAAATGATGTCGTTTTCCGTCCAAATATGAATTTTTATACAATTTTTTATTATATTAAAATTGAAAAATAAGCTAAATTTAAAAAAAAAAGAGTTTGAAACCGGGGTTGCTGACCCTCGCAAAAGCCGCCGAAGGCCCCCACCACCGTTCCCCCTCCATCACCAACGGTGAGGGTTCGTTGCCTAGTGGTCTAACTCCTTTTTTTTTAAATAGCTTATTTTTAATTAATTTAAATAAATTTAGTTTTACGTTTCATGTTTTAGCCATTGTTATCGCCATCTAATGAGAGAGAAATATTAGAAAGGACACGCCGTCCATTTCAGTTAAGTTAGAAGGAAGTTAACATAAATTTACAATTTTAGAATTTGTTGCACTTTTAGAGCTGTAATGCGTATTTACACTTCGATAATAGTTTTAAGATTTCTAGTACGCTTATCTTACTCTTGAATTATTTGCGATCGACACCAAGAGAAAGACACACTTCATCGGATCTCCGAGTTGTGAGTTTGTGGTGGCGACGACGGCTGCGTGGAGGCAACGGGCCCCGCGAGGGGCGGCGGTCGCCGCAGCCCCATGTATCGAACCTTTGGTCATGTTATTGGCAATTATAAAGGCCATTATAACCATATGGACCCTGATTAATACAATTGCTAATTACTTATTCGATTTCGAAGGCGTCCATTTACATGTCTTATCCACGATTTATTATGGTTTTGGAAAAGCTAAGCAAAAAAAAAAAAAAAAAAAAAAAACTGTTAACATAATCGCTTCGAATTGCCACGCTAAGATAGTCGCCGACGGTACATTTTGTCAATGTCCAACAAACTCTCTAGGCGCAATCCTTACGTGGATTTGGAACTTTTAAGATGTGATCAAGAGACCATCTTTTATCGTGATAAATCCATCTCTTGACCTTCATTTTTCTAGAGGCGATCTCGATCATATCTTTATTTGTCGAGCAATCTCAGAAATCTTTAGGGTCGTAATCCCTCTTGCGCAAGTGTTCATTCATATAATAAGAGGAGTGCGTGACTTCATGACCAATATGCGAATTTGACAAAGCGGCATAAAACAAGAATTTGAAAAGTGAATCAAATTAATATTGCTTGTAAAGAGTAGCATATTCCCTGAAAATGGATCTGTTTAGCATCAAAGCTCATACGGCGGTCGATCACCCGATCTCGCATCATCTTTATGGACGGCACACGTCAAGAAATTCTTCTCTTATAACTATCGGTTTGCCAAAAGGGAAGTGCAGTCCAACCCTGAGCGCTATAGCACCATCTCACCGGAAAATAGAGACCATAACGACACCCAAAAGGCTAAATGAACCAAAATACGTCTTGTAAATCCCAAATCTATCTCAAAATTACGATAACAAGAACACCCAATCTAGATCTAGCTCTAGATCGGGAGAGAAAGGCTATAAAATAAATGCAGTTATTGCAAAATCACTTTTTCGACAAGCCTATGCAAACAAACTCGAGAAGACTTGTGGAGCTCTCAACTATATGGAGCAACCCCGGAGCAACTAAGCGAATATTTCGGATAGAGCATATTCCTTCGAACACTTACACTTCGATTTTTTAGAACTTACTTCCGTGACAATGTCGATCCACACAAGAGGAATCCCTCAAACCGAACAGAGAAACCTAAAAGATAGAGACAAAAAAAAAAAAAGCAACAAAATAAAGAAAACAGAGATGGAGGGGCCGGGAACACGACGAGGGGTGGGTGGGGGTCAAGGGCAGAGAGCTTTTTAGGGAGATCTGCTGGTAGAGGATTGGCGGCAACAGAAGCAAGTGAAACCCTAGGGGAGAGTTGGGGAGAGCTGGGGGAGAGCCATTTCAAGAAGCCTATTCCAAAACGTTCAAAGGATGTAAATAGGGACATGCAATTTTTTTTTTTTATAGACTTGAGAATGAACTTCGCATGATATCACATAAGGAGTATGAGTTGGTCAAGACTGTCGGGGATCGACGGGCAAAATCGAAGGAGAGTGATACTCGTAAGGAGAAAACGACACTAGAAGTGTCATAATTTCGTATAGCCCTCATTTTGGTGCAAAATCTTTTTTGTACGATTACTTAAGTGCCACTTTTATAAAAGAACAATCGCTTATGTGTCGTCGCCGATTTGGGATGCCGAAATCCGACGTGTCAATATTATATCAATTTTTCATGATCGAGTGGTTCGCTAGTGGCTATAATCGAGTTATCAATTTTTTAGACCAACGTAGCTCACCGACGCTTAAGTATCTAAACTTTAGCCATTTGATAATCAAGCTATCCAAACTTCTTCATTTTTTCAATGGAGTTCCTCAAATTTTCCAAGTGTGAGTCAATGCTCTCTACGGTCCCTGAAAGGAAAATGCCAAAGTAGATGCAAATTTTGCTAAATAGACGTTAATGAATTCTATCCATATTAACGGGAAAAATATCAAAAAATTCAGAAAAATATTACTTTGATGCCAATTCAATCTAAAACCTTTTAATTGTGCCAATTTAGTCTTGAACATTTTGTAGAGTGCCAATTGAGTCCATTCGGCCACATGCCGATCATCCTACATGGCACTATTGACATTGACATGGACATTTTAATAATTTTTAACAATTGTTTTCATTTTCTTTTCTCTACTTTTTTTTTTAAGAGCTGGTAAGGGCGACGAGGGGGAAGCGACGACGGCTGCCATGCCCTCGCTAGATCTGTTGCATGTGGTCGGCAGTCTCAATAAAAAAAAAAGTAAAGAAAAGAAAAAGGAAAAATATATATAGTAAAAAATGTTCACGTGGCGTTGACGTCAGTTTGTGCTAAGTCGAAGGATCGTGTCCACCTCGGCGGTTCTTAGCCAAATTGGCTATATAGACTCAATTGGCAAAAATGCAAAAGGTTTAAGATTAAATTGACACAATAAAAAGGTTTAGGGTGAAATTAACCTCAATTGCAATATGTTAACAACTTTTTTTTTTTTTTAAACACTTCCTCCATATAAACGCAGTATCGTCTCTTGAAATGGTGGCACGCCAACACAGTCATATTGGACGATGACACTGTCCAAATCAGCACTCCCTCCTTTCCTTATAACCATATCAAAGCGGACATGACATAATTTTCACTTGGCAAGCAAGTCTCGCTAGTATAAGACTTAACTCTTGCGAAATAAGCAAGCCACCAATAAAATCACTCGACACAGCAACATCAAATGGAGGCCTTGCAGTAAGCCGATTTGAAAACTTAACTTACCTTATCGAATCGGGAGAAAAATTAAAACACGAAATAACTATTACACAGCTCAAAGTTTAAGTATTTGCGGCCCATTATTCCCGTTGAACACAAAAAAAAAAAACACTTTACGAGATGGTTTTACAACTCTCTCTTTTTTTTTTTCCAAATAAAAAAGTGGAGAGAAAATTAGGGGCAAGCGATTTCGGGAGCTATACATGTTTCATCTATATTCTTAGTCACTAGAAAGTGGATAGCTCCAACTTCATTCTCTGAAAGCTTGCAGCTTACTCTAGTATGCAACCAGCAACTTCTCTGATATCTTTAAGGGTCCCTCCTTTCCCTTAAGTTTGTCAGTGAAGCATCACCTTTAATAACCATTATTTATTGTTGTAATTTACTAATAACGACTTGTTATAGGATGCACTTAAATTTATCTGTCGAAATAGATTTCTAAAATTTTAAAATACGGAACCAGAACAGATTTCCCATCGTCTGATTTTAGATCTTCGATTCTACTTTGATATCATGCTCGACCTTGAGAAAAATAACTAGGGCCCCAAAATTCATGTGGTACATGACCAGTCAAATAGATGCCTTGTCTCCTAAAGTTGAGGCAGGGCTTTTGATATCTTTTATCTCCAACTTGTTTTTTTTCCTCTTCGAAATCATTAATCATGTTTGGTCGGACGAAATTATTTATTCAAAGCCATGTGATTTTGCGTATAAGTGGCTTGATACAAAGGCTCTTGTTTCTCTCGACTCTCGTCTAGTGGTCCAATGCCCATTTCGTCACGTCTCTCTCCGCTTGCCAAGTGTCCCACTATCACCATCCAATCTCCAGAAATTTCTTGCATTTCACCCAATTTCCATGACAAGTGACCGCAAAATTAAGCTCTGAGAATGGGGCGGCAAAATATCGCAAGTTCGAAAATAAAAAGGATTAAGTAAAAAAAATTCAAACTATACCCACTTACCATATTTACTAAAATACTCATCTGCTCTTACCCGTGTGACATATCTTATCCTCCATGGGTTATGGTTTCAATTCAGCCTTTGATCTGATTTGGCTTTTTTTTTAAGGACAACTTCAACATACTACCAAAGGACTCCCATCCAAGTTTTGGCCTTTTTTTGGGTAACTTTTGGTGGTTCGATTGCTCTTTTCGAGTCGATTTTTGAGGCACAATGTCTGAGGATCAACTATGAGCTCTGGACCTACAGAAGATGGCCGTATATATTATATTATTTTGCTGCGATTCCTGTAAAGCTGACGGCACAAATTATTTGATATGGTCTCAATCGACATTCTTTACATCACAGGCCAAGGGCTTACGGGACATATTGACGGCACCTCTGCGAGGCCGGCTACATCGAGTGCTACTCAGAAAAAGTGGATCTCAAATGACTCTTAGATAATGTCTTTTTCGCTTAACTCGATGTAGTCACATATTGCAAAAAGATAGTTGCTTCTTGATACTGTGGCACAAATTTGGTTGGCTGTAAGGGATGCTTATGGTCAATTCAGCAATGATGCACATGGATATGAACTTCGAAAAGGGCTCATGACACCACTTAAAAGGAGATGACTATATCCTTCTGAGTGGCAAGAGCTTTAAATTTGTGGTAAGAGTTAGATCATTTTGCCTATTATTAGCCAATCAATGATGCGGAACATTGCCTGCCTACGAGAGGAAAGGGGACAAGATCGAAATTTATGATTTCTCACAGGATTAACATTGAATGTGATCAGATACGTGTTCAAGTCCTTAGCTGGTCTCCATTCCCTACTCTAGAACAGTCTTATGCTGTAGTTCACTCTGAAGAAAGCCGCAAGACAACGATGCCTCATCCCTCTATTGTTGATCGATTTGCTCTACAAACCAGTGTTGGCACTATTGTCAAATCTGGTTTGTCCTTTCGGTCTGATGCCTCTAAGGAGGTTATGAAGTGAGAACATTGTAATAGGCCATATCACACTAATGCTACTTTGCTAGAAGTTACAAGGAAAATCTGTAGATTTTAAGGTAAAAAGGGCACAAAGAAAGGGGAAAAATAAGTCAAATCGTACTAAAATTGTTCCTACTACACCTACTACTAATATCGATTCATCCTGGGAAGAATTTCAGGTATTTCAACGTCTATTGAAAGCTTATGCTGCTATTAGCTCCTTCACAATTCCATTTTGTCCCTCCTTTTGCTTCAGACCTGGCCACTTCAAGTAACTTCTTTGAAGGGGTTTAATACGGGGGGTTTATCCAACCAATAGATCATTAATACAAGGGACATATCACATACAAGTTCTTCTAGTCTCTTCCAACCATATATACCTACTTCCAATGGAAACAAAGTTCGCCATAGCTAAAGGAACCCTCTCTTCCATTGTTGGAAAATGGTCTATCGATTGTTCCTCCACTCTTCTATTATCTTATGTTTTATGTGTTCCATCATTCTCTACTAGTCTCCTTTCTATCAGTGGTCTAACTCGAGATTTAAACTTTAAAGTAACATTTTTTTTTTTTTATTGTGTTTTCTAGAATGAAGAAGGAGATTGAATATAATACATTGGCTAGTGGTCTTTATATGGTTGAGGGTAGTAGGGTTTCTACTTCTAATTTGTCTTCTATGCCTTATCAAGTTTAATTCGGCATTGGTAAATCTCTATCATGGCATTGCAGATTAGGTCATCCCTCCTTTAGGAAATTTAGAAAAGTTTTCCTAATCTCATTTCAACTTGTAAGATGAGTTTTTTTTTTTTAAGCCTGCATTTGGCTAAACAAACTCGCTCAACATACCCATCTTCAAATAATAAAAGTCATTTTCTCTTTTCATGTGATTCATACTGATATGTGGGGTCCTTCTCGGCATACTTCTAATTTCGGTCAACGATGGTTTGTCGCTTTTATCGATTGTCATTCTTGTACAACTTTGGTTTATTTATTGAAACATAAGAGCGACATTTTTCACTATTTTAAAAAATTTCACAAAATGGTCCAGACTCGGTTCGATGCCACTTTGAACATTCTTTTCAGTAAACAACAACATTGGTACACTAAGGGTCAGTTTCAATGGTATCTCTCTTATCATGGCATTATTCATTAGACATTTGTGGTGATATCCCAACAAAAAAATAGTGTTTTCGAAAGAAAGACATGCATTTATTAAAGGTTGTTAGGTCTCTTATGTTTGCCCGTCATGTCCCAGCTCAATATTGGAGTGATGCTATCTTAATCGCTGGTCGTATTAGAATTCTCGATTTTTTGCACACCTATTTATTTTTACAAGATCATCGACTTTTATTCTTACCCCCAAAAAATTTTGGTTGTGTTTGTTATGCTCGTAAACACTACCCGTAGAGTAAGTTGGAATCCTGTGACTTAAGTGAAATAAAAACAACGTCGTCTAACTTGAAATCACGATAGCAAAGGGTAAATGTATCTCGCTGGCACATATTTGAGGTTTCTGATGGCATAAGAAAAAGTTTAGAGAGACAATGAGTCACAACGAGTATAGTTTTGGGTTTTGGACGTTGCAAAAAAAAAAAAGTAATGTGTTACAACGGACATAATTTGAAATTTTCATAGACTTTTTCCGTAACCTTAAAAAAGAGCGGCCCATTAGAATTTTTCCTTTTGGTCGGAGCCATTAGAAGATTGAATCATAACATGAATATAACTTTTGGACTGACCTAGATGGACTTGGTTTCATGGGCCTCGATCCAGGCCAGTCATGTGGGCTGATTGGACAGTCAATCGATGCGTAGCGTCTACATATCACGTCTTGAAAGTTGGACAATCTCTATGAGTATGAACCATTTACGTGGGGCAAACAGGCTGTGGACCACGCGGTCGTCTTTGATCAGTCGAATCGGCGAAAGGCCATGATCCGCGAATTAAATTCGATCGTACGAATTCCAACCCTGATATGAATAGCAAAATTGGGAGGCGGAAATCGGTTTCAAGTATTGTACGCACGCGATCAAAAGGGGGATGGGTACTGTGTCGGACCGAACCGATCGATTCTAAGCAGCACTCAATTCTTAGAATTTGCAACCAGTAATCGTCGATCCAGTTCCTGTGCCACATTAAAACGAATCACCTGGACCGAATCGATACTTTTTTTATTAACAAGTTAACGCCACTATATCTATTTTATCACACATTTTGCGGCATTTTCATTGAGATTTTCATTAGTTAAAGATTCATATACTGAGAGAGAGAGAGAGTAGACTATGCAACATACTTGTAATCTTACACGAAATAGGAAGAAGCAAAAGATATTGTCGCCGGTTCTAGACTCGCCTGGAAACCGGACAGTTGATTGGTTTCCCATTTCACAGTCTGCGAGTCAACTATGAACCGATCTTTCCTCAAATCGATCACCCTCAAAAAGTGATAATAAGAAAAAGTTGTCCGTTGCAAACGAATTTGGCGATGGAAATATAAAGGAAATCGCCAGCTTTTGGGAAATTTTCTCTTCTCGGAAGGGGGAGCTGTCTCGGATCTGGCACAGGCATTCGTGCGATTTTCGTGCTGCAAAAAGGCAGGCAGCAACCACGGAGGCCAATTTCTCGCGCAGAGGAACGTACGAATTTGAGCTCCATAGGCACGTGCGAGCCGATCTACTGCGAAAATCCACGAGAATCGTTGGCCATCGCGATCGGACACGCATGTACTGCAAAATTGCTCAATCCTTGCGATTTCTGGCATCATAGACGTACGAAAGCCAGTTGATTTTCCAGTACAATGTTGTCGAAAAGTACACACTTGTACTCGCGACGTTTGCTTGTACGCGTGGAATCGCAGGTGGTCAAATTTGCAGTACACTGGGGCGTTAGTACCGGAGATATTTTGGCTCCTCGCCTATTAAAGTTCAAAAAAAATCCACAATCTATGGCGCACAATGTCGTCGTCCGGTGCATCCGCCGGAGACGACAGGGGCTTGAGCGCGGATTTTTGGGCCGAGGGCCCTACAGGAGCGACCTGAGACCACATGCGGGCCGCGGCGCATCGGCGCCCGGTATATACGCGTCGCCGCCGAGCATTGCGTCGGATGTGTTCTCAGGTCGCCCCTGCCGGGCCGTCCTCGGCTGTCGGCTGACGGGCTGCGGCAAGGCTTAGCAACGCATCTTGTTGGATCTGGCCTTCCCCCGACAGGTAACCGGCGCTCCATCTCCGATACTCAATGTTGGGCTTTCGAACTTGTTGATTTTCGCTGCTGTGTTCAGATGTGGAAGATGATGCTCCCAGACTTGTCCGGCTTCGCATGTCGGTAAAATCCATCGGGATTTCGTTGACGGGTATTCCCGACACTCGTTCAGCGAGCAAAGTTCACGATTTCCGATGCACCGTCTTGTTTCGCAGGTCGTTAGATTCAGATTCTCATTAAATGTCTATGGCGTATACATTGAGACATCTTAATTTGAGATCTGCAATAAAATAGGGTTTGGAATGATTTTTTTTTTTTAAATACGGGACGCTGTACGAAACAAGTATATCTGTTTTAAGGTGCTGCTGTGGTAGTTGGGCAGTACCCCAGTTCCTATTACGAGGCTTATTGAATATGTCACGTCAAAATCCCCCGTGGTGGGGTTTGGAATCGACTGGGGAAATAATTTTGACTTTTGACAGAGGTCCTTGCCTTTCAACACCCGCTTCGCTCTTGATGGGCGACAAGCGATGCGGAGAGGTCGGCTTTCAATCAATTTCGATCTCGGCCCACAAAATAAATCAAAGGGGTGATCCCGTCGAAATTTCAAAGGGGCATATCCGTGTCACATGCATCACAGTTAATTTCACGAAAGATTTCTCAAATTAGTACAACCATGTCACATCTACCTCAAACCGGCATACTCATTTACTCTTATTAATTTCTATGTCACAAAAAAAAAGTCAAATCAGAACACCCACGCCATGTTTATCTAGTAAAAATTCTAGATCTATCACAAATTTGGGGTTCACGTTTACGCCAAACCATGCGCTTGTGTCATTGGTGCAAATATATAAGCGCTTGGCATGAGTGTAGGATTTTTTTTTTATGACACTCAAATTAAATTGGAGTGAATGTGGTACGGATGTATGTGTAGTTGTTAGCTGGTAACAACCTTCAAATAGATAATCTCGTCGTTAGGCAATGACATGAGTCTGTTATCGATAGACGGGCGGGGGGATATCATACATATCACCATTACATTGGTTGTACCGTAAAGTATAAAGGGAGTGAATTCGCACATAAATGAAAATATCACTGATTTTGTTAATATTTCAATTATATAATGATATTTCAAAAGTATATTATCTATACTTATGCAAATCTAACATGATTTGTGGGGACAAATGTAGAAAGGAAGTAAAAAGTTCGAGTGTTTCCACGCGAGTATGCATTACGAAACGTGCTTTATATACGCGCCTAACGCGTTTTCTCCGGAAAGAGTGAGTATTTTTCCTTAAGTTAAGCAACTTAGGGAGATGGAAGTGTTAATGAAATGATGTGTGTTATGGTATTTTATGTAAAAGGACGTATATATTCCGTTAACAAAGTGAGTGTTAACATTCATCTTAGATTTCATTCGCAGATATGGGTCTATGGCATGCTCTTTTTGCAATTTGCCGAGCACGATGATAAGTTTAAGGCTTGCATTTAGTTGAATATTGCCTATATATTTGATCAAATTGCTAATAAAAGAAAATTACCCAAAAAAAGTCTTAAATTTGTGTATTCGTGTCTATTCAGTCTTAAAACCATTCATTTTGACCAATTTAATCTAACTTTTTCACAATTGGGCTATTGAGTCCTATTGGACTGAAATCACTGATTTAACACCTGTCCTATGTGACATACTGACAATGACGTGATTATTTGTTTATTATTTATTTCTTTTTTGTCTTTGTTTTTTTTTTTTCATTGTGCTGAGCAGGGTTCCCAGTGACCTTCGCCTTCCTCGAAGGCCTCACCTAGTCTAAGAAAGCACGAAGCCCCTTGCCTGGCTGGTCTTCGAGAGAGCCTGTTGTGCCCTTGCCCGTGGCTGTGAAGGCCTCGTCCCAGGACTCATGGGCCCGCCAATCGCAAGCGAGGTTGCCAAGGCCTTGCCTGCTCTGGCAAGGTGCCTTCGTTGACTGGCGAGGGTTTGAATGGGTCAGCGATTTTCAGCCAACATGGCTTAATTGAAAAATGTTAAAATGTTTAGTATTCAATGACATAATTAAAATGCTTATGACTGAATGACATAAACACAATGTATTTAGATTTTTTCGGTATTTTTTCGCTAGACAAATATATGTAAATGTCTAACTAGTTTGGTACATGCTTTGAAGAAGTAAGCAATGGCCTACTGAAATACAAGCCCAATTGACATCACGAGCCATGATTAGAAGCACCTCGTAAATTTGAGCAAAATGATGAAAGTAACTGATGGGGCAATGGTAAACGCGCAGTTTTCGTATCTTTTAATCGGAGGTATTTGTTCAAAAATTGCCAACTTATTGTATGTCGGCCATTTCAATCATAATTTTTCGTTTTGGTCATTTTGGTCTTAAATGCGGCGGTGCTAATGTGGTCATTATAGCAAAATTTGACCGAAAATAGCTGACCTAAAAAGTTGACCATCCTTCCCGGTGCTTACGTTAAAATTTTTTTTTCAAAATTTATCTTTTTTCCTTTTTCTTTTCTATTTTTTGTGCCGGTCAAATGCTGCCAAATCAACAGAGGGAAAAAGGGGGAAAAAAAAACAAAAAAAGCAAGGAAAGAAAAGAAAATGAAAAAAAATAAAAGAATGCCATGCAGGTCTGTTAGTGTTCACGGTAGAATAATCTCACTAAAATTGGCCACAATAACTATATTTTGATAAATTATTAACGAATTTAAGACTAAATTTGTTAAATAAAAAATTTAGAATTGAGTGGTATAATATGGTGAAGACTTTTGAAATTTTTCGTTGTTAACCAATAACAGAAAGTCTGACAAAAAGACTGTCGCGAACCTAAAAAAGATCGGTTTCCTCAATTTTTAAGTTAATGGATTACAGGTTAATTAAATTTAATTACACAGCCTAGCTCGAACTTTCCCAAGTTCTACCATATTCGTGACTTAGGTTCAATTTCATCAAAAGAAGGATTTATCTTGGAGTCGCCACTAATCATTTTGGATAGGTTGATTAGACACCTAAATAAAGCATCGGGAGAAATACTTTATTCCTACGAACCAGAGATTAATGAGTTCGGGGACTTGGTTACACTAATATTTCTACTAGCGCCCTTTCGGTACCAATTTCATGAAAATGTTCAACTTGGCAATTTTGATGAATTTTCACTTGAGATTCAAAGGTGCAATCTTTTTTTATTTTCTTTTTATGACAAGGTAAGGAACTAAATTATATGCAATGCATGCGGTTTAATCTAAATATTTACAAGATAAATTACGCGTGCAATTATCTACATGATGTGAAAATGTGCAACAAAAGCAAGCCCCTTTTTTTTTATTTTTTAAAGAAAATATTACAACGTGCAATAAAAATCTCAAAAATTGGATGTGCAATTTATTCCAAAGAAATGCAATATGTCCAACAAGGTATAATCGAAATTCAAATCAATCCATTTAGGCAACACAATTTCGAATATTCTAAATGATTAGAATCGTTACCTGACTTGACGGATTTGATTATCGAACTCGAACCTCGGATTTCCTCGTGGATCAAGATTGCGGATCGCGGCTCGAACGACGGGGATGGACTCGCGGATTGTATTGGTCGATGAAGATGATAACTCCGAGTTTCGAACTCTCGTTCCCCTCAATTCTCTCTTCTAAAAGAATTCTCTCTTTTTTTTGTTTTCTTTTTCTCTCTAAATTTTCTTCTCTCCCAACATCTCTCCTCAAGTTTTCTTCAATCTCCAAAGTCTTTCTAATTTCTCTCTAATCTCTCCAAAAGTCTCTCCCTTCAAGGCTCTCATTCTTCCTCCTTTTATAGCCTACTCCCCCATCTTCCTTTCTCTATCTTCATCTATCATTCTAATTTTTCCACTAACTTCATCTTCCCTTCTAATTCCACCATCTTCCCTTCTTTATCTCCATCTTCCCTTCTAATTCCACCATCCTCCATTCTTTATCTCCATCTTCCCTTCTAATTCACCATCTTCCATTCTAATCTTTCCATCTCCCATTCTAATTCTTCATCTTCCCTTTTAATTCTACCATCTTCCATTCTCCATCTTTCCTTCTAATTTCTCCATCTTCCCTTCTATATCTCCCCTTCTCCATCTTCCTTTCTAATTTCTCCACTATCCCTAAAATTTTATGTATTTGCAATTCGGCCCCTGAAGTTTTATGTATTTGCAATTCAGTCCCTGTGGAAAAATTTCTTTTAAGTTCAAAACTTCATAATCCTTTCGGCACACCTCCCTCACGCTCAATCCAATCGTTTGTCAATTTAAGCTCAAATCCTCCGTCGTTAGCCATAATAAAATGCATGACCGACAAAAAATTAAATATGCAATGCATGAAAAAATTAATTTTTGGTGAGAACAAATTCTCATTTTTTTATGTACTTAAGTGAATGAATTTTAAAAAAGTCAAAATTTAGGTGTCAACAACAGTTTAAAATAATTTTTCGCATTGTTATTTTTTGTCAGTTTGTTAGACATAGATAGTGTCTGAATATTGAATGTAATATATCTAATTTGCATACTGAATTTAGTTGTGTGAATTATGTAAATTGGATATATGACATTTTTCCTATTATAATATCACAATTGTGCGATATTTATTAAGTTCTTATGCTTTATTTGTAGACATGGCACGGAGGAATTACATACAGCCAGGACCTGAGAATGATTCGCTACTTGCACAACAAGCTCGACATAGATCATAGGCCATATGGGACGCTGAGGTAATTTAACCCATTTAACAGTTGATATGTCATTTGTAACAACTATATTGTAATGAAATTGCTAATAACGGTCAATGTTATATTTTACAGATAGATGAGAATCAAGTTCTCCGATGTCAGCGAGGTGCATCGACGCTACACGTGGATGAAAATGATGATCGCATTGTACAGTACTTGTGAAATTCGGGATTTTATGGGGTTTATTTAATGGGTTTTTGGCAAGTTGATTGGCATTTGATTACAGCTTTGGTCGAGCGGTGGAGGCCCAAGACTCACACCTTCCATATACCAGAAGGTGAATGTACGATCATGCTGCAAGATATTGAGATTCTAACAGGGCTTCCCATTGATGGTACTGCAGTTACTGGCTCCACTAAAAGGAATTGGGGCAGTCTTTGTGAGGATCTACTTGGTGACCGCCCACTCGAATTGCGTGGTTCGGTGGTAAAATTAAGCTGGCTAAGAGAACACTTTGCTGTAATTCCTGACGATGCTGACGACGTTACCATACTGCAGCATGCTAGGGCATTCATTCTCCGGTTACTTGGAGAATGTATCTTTTCCGACAAATCAGGTGCGAGAGTTAGTTTGATTTTCCTTACACTACTATAGCACCTCGAGGATCCAACGCCGTACAGTTGAGGTTCGACAGCACTTGCGTGGTTGTATCGAGAGTTATGCAGTGCGACCAATCCATCAACGCACCGAATCGGTGGTGCTATACATGTTTTACAGATTTGGGCATGGGATCGCTTCAATTGTGTCTCTCCATCCATCACAAACCGTGATCCTTTACCACATGCATCTCTTGGTAGTCGGTATGTGATCTATTCCTTTTTTTAGTTCATGAGTCATAAATTCTTTCTAGTGCGTATAATATATATTTATGTAACTGTTCTTATTTTTTCTTTATGCAGTTGGAGTCAAGCTCGACAGATCACAAGGATCCCCACACATACTTTGCCACATCTACGCTACCAATTTGATAGAATGACAGCCGTAGATGTAAGTAATGATACAAACCACCGAGTTCAATGTAATTTTAGCTTCTAAATTAATTCTCCATTTAATTTGATATATTTTAATACGATAACAGATTACTTGGGAGCTCTACGATGAGATTGGCCACACTCTACCAGATTACTGTCTACAGGGAGAAAACGTTTGGAGGGCTCGTGTCCCACTCATTTGTTTCCACATCGTTGAGTGGCATTATGCAGATCGAGCACTTGGTCAGTTTGGTATGCAACAGTCAATACCTACTCCTCCTTGTAACCATATGGCTTTTCATGATATTGAATTAAAGCCAGTTACAAAGAATTGAGTCGATTTGCATAGATAGTGGATTGATATATGGAACAGTCGTCTTGACCATATAGTGCATGGTGTTCATGCAACGGAGCCATTTTCGTATCATTCGCAATATATGGAGTGGTACCGTAGACACACACGGAGGTTGATTTCTTATAGAGGAGGTGCAATGGGTGCTACAGTATGTGCAAATACTTATACTTTACTTCATTAATTTTCTTTTAGTAGCATAAGTTATTGGCATTTGATAAGTTATATTGACTTTGATTTTATTAACAGGCTGATGACCTGCAACAAATTTTTCAATTATGTTCCAATCCAGCTCGGGAGAACGTTCGGACTATAATGAGGATAGCTGGGGCAACGCTATACGCCTTCAATGAGAAGAGGCGGATAACAATGATTCCACCATCCGAACCACCACCTACATCAGCACCAAGTGGGCCGAACGAGGATGACCTACTTGAGATTGTTCACTCAACCCGGCGGACCACTCGATCTCGTACAATTACTAATGCCATCCCTTATCCTTTATATTATCATACGACAGATTTTACTCGAGAGTTCACTCCGGAGTTCAACCAGACCAATTGCACTCTAGGATTTAGCCAATTTGCCGGCCCATCTAATGAGGGATCGGATTTTGCCTTCCATGATAATCAACAATCACAGACTCTAGTTAATTCTCAAATTTATTATGGATCTAATTTCTCCCGCTTTGCTCATCTTCTCCTATAGTAGGATTTGTACCGTCTGACCGTGGGATATTTTCTCAATTTCATGATGCATCCACATCACAACCCCAGCTCCCATCACATAATATGCCATCATCATCTACACATCCTACTCAATCGGAACCGCATGATCGTTCTCTATACAATATTAGAGCTGCTGAACAACGGAGACAATCTCGTTGTGGAACAGGGGGCCACGTAGGAAGACGATATCATCAGTGAATGTACTTAGAGCTGAGAATCGTTATCTATTATTAAAACTCTGAATTGCTGGATGTTTTAGAATCATCGTTTGTTATCCATGTTCTATTAAATAACGATTAAATAAATTAATTACATAGTTTAAATAATTCCATGCTTGTCTAATCCAAGGAAACGAAAAACCGTCGACTCCTAAGCGATGGGTGGCAAAGTTTTTCATTCCAAAGCTCACCATTTTTTTAAGATTATTCTCCCCATTAGTAAGCTTGTTATCCACGTTCTTTTATGATTGATATCTTACAAATTTTATTTTATGAATATTTTTTATTAATTTTCTAACTAGTAAATAAATTAAATACATATATCTTAATTAATTTTTAAATCAATTGTTGACAATTATGTTATAAAAATAAGCTTCAAAAGCAAAAAAAAAAATATATTTACAAGCTTATATAAATATAAATGTTATTGATATAAAATAAATATATAAATAGTAAAAAAACTGAATTAAAAAATTGCTACCGCACCGGCCCCATGAATATTTTTTATTAATTATTTACATAGAGATTAAATTATTTACATATATTTTAAAAATAATTTAATTAAATATTGATAATTATGTTTTAAAAATAAGCTTCAAAAGAAAAAAAATTATATTTAAAATATATATATATATATATATATATATATATGAAATTATAAAAATAGTAAAATTTATGAAATTAAAAAAAGATGTCGCACCAGCCCGTGAATATTCTTTATTAATTATTTACATAGTAAATTAATAAATTACTTATAAGTTAATATTTTTTTATTAATTATTGATAATCATGTCATAAAATTAATCTTCAAAAGGGAAAAAAATTATATTTAAAATTTGATATAAATATTAAATTATAAAACTAGGTAAAGATTATGAAATTTTAAAAAAATTTATCGCAACGGCCCATGAATATTCTTTATTAATTATTTACATATTAAATAAATTAAGTATGTATATCTTAATCAGATTTTCAATTAAATATTGATAATTATGTTATAAAATAAGCTTCAAAAGGAAAAAAATTATATATTCAAAGTTATATATGTATAATTTTATAAAAACAAGTTAAAATTAACAAAATTTAAAAAAACAGCCGCACCGGCCTCATGAATTTTTTTAATTAATTATTCACATAGTCAATAACTTAATTACATATATCTTAATAAAATTTTCATTTAAATTGTTGATAATTATGTTATAAAAATTAAGCTTCAAAAGGAAAAAAATTAATATTTACAAACTTATATAAATATTAATTTATAAAAAAAAGTGAAAAAAATATGAAATTACAAAAAAATACCGCACCGGCCTCCTCAATATTATTTATTAATTATTTACATAGTAATAAATTAATTACATACATATTAATAAAATTTTCAATTAAGTATTGATAATAATGTTATAAAAATAAGTTACAAAAGAAAAATTTTATATTTACAAAGTTATATAAATGTAAAATTATTAAAATTACGTAAATAAAAACATAATTTAAAACAAAACTGCCTCACCGGCCTCCTAAATATTTTATTATTAGTGATTTGGATAATTAAAATTTTATTTAATTATTAATAATTATGTTATAAAAATAAGCTTCAAAAGAAAAAAAAAATTATATTTACAAAGTTATATAAATATAAAATTATCATAAAAACATACATTAAATTATGTAATTATAAAAAAATGAAACTGCACGAGAAAAAAAAATGCAACGGTACTAATTTATTAAGCGTGTTATCCATGTTCTTGTAATCTGAATATGTGGTCTTTACATATCTTATTAATTTTATTTTATGATGTTTTATTTACATACTAAATAAACTAATTACATATTTCTTAATAAATTTTTAATTAATTATTGATAATTAAGTTATAAAAATAAGCCTCAAAGTAAAAAAAATTATATTTGAAATGAAAAATTAATAAATTAATTATATACATATTAATTTGAAAAGGAACATTTACATAGTCAATAAATTAATTACATATATATTAATAAATTTTTAATTAACTATTGATAATTATTTTATAAAAATAAGCTTCAAAAGGAAAAAAATTATATATAAAAATTTATATAAATTTGAAATTATTACAAACGCATCAAAAATTACAAAATTTATATAAAATAAAGGTTTAAAATTAAGAAAAAACCAAAAAAGGGAAATTTGGTCGGGCGCCGGGCTTGCGCGGCACTTTAAGTGCCGCGCTGGGCCGGGCATGGCACTCAGAGTGTCGCGCCCAACCCAAAATAGTAATTTTTTTTTTCAACCTAGAATGGTAAAAAACAAAAATATTAACCTAAATTGGAAAAAAAACCCGCTCTTTGGGTCCCTCCAATTCAATTTTTTTTATCATGGGTAGAAAGGTTAAGACTGGAAAATGAACTGAAAAATAATTTCTATCTTCTAATAAAGAAAATCTCATTTTAGCCGAAAATTGCTGATATGACACGATCGCTTTGACATGATCAATTTTTGTAAGATTTTTTTTTCAAAAATTCAAATTTTAATATTTTTTTTTTTATTTTAGTTTTTCTTTCATTTTCTTTTTACTTTTTCCTTCGTCAGTCGCCGACTTCGGACAATGATAGGCCACAAGACATGGGGTTTTTTTTCCAATTTAGGTTAATAACTTTTTTTACCATTTTAGGTTGAAAAAAAAATTACTATTTTGGGTTGGGCACGGCACTTAAGGTGCCGCGCGGGCCCGGCAGCCCGAC